>QOVD01000269.1:0-124012 GCA_003521225.1 Tuber microsphaerosporum | reverse complement strand
GGGATGAAGGGATGATGGGGAGGGAGGGGAGAAGTGGACTTGCTGCACGGTTGTACTCTACGGAGTTGGGGGGAGGAGGAGGGGATATGTTACTTGAGGTTTCTATCAAATCGATTGGGAGTTCTCTTCTTTTTGCTAAGAGTAATTTTTTTTGGTGAGGGTTTTGGACACCTTTGTCTTTTCCGGGTATGATGGCAACACAATCACAAGCCTTATTACCTACCCCTCTGGGGGAAAAAGATAGAGTTCGATACCAAAAGTTTTTGCTTACTTGCGCGTTGATATAATTCACTCTTCGTCTAGTCCATTAATTTATTTAAACTACACTATCGTTGTGTGCTGGGGATGGAGAGAGCTATGAAATGCTCTCGGGCAAAAGCTGCAGCACTAACTGGTCCTAACAAACTGCCTGGCGAACGAACTAACAGGCACAAAAAAAATCCAATGCAAAT
Organism: Tuber microsphaerosporum; assembly: GCA_003521225.1. Taxonomy (NCBI): domain Eukaryota; kingdom Fungi; phylum Ascomycota; class Pezizomycetes; order Pezizales; family Tuberaceae; genus Tuber; species Tuber microsphaerosporum. The sequence goes on along the minus strand of QOVD01000269.1, from coordinate 123,560 downwards.
CCACGAAATAATCACCGTATAGTACAGTATAATCACCGAGGTAAACTCCATCCATCCATCCATCCATCCATTCATAAAAAAAAACCAAACAGAAAACAAACACCTAGCAAGAAGTTTGAAGTGGGGGGAAGTTATATCATCTCATGATGAATAATGATCTCGATATCGTCATCAGTAAATGGATCATCTGCACCCCTCAGAACCACACCCCCAAGGGTCCTAATCTCGGGTTTCTTCGCCTCGTCGCCGGCGTCCAGTTCCTGGGGTTTCTTGAGCACCTTCATAGCTTTGTCTTCCTCTTCTTTGGCCTTGTTTGCGTAGTACTTCTCCATCTGGCCAGGTGTCATAATCTCTCGGCAGGAGATGTTGTTTGCGCGGTCCTCGCGGGGAGGCAGGAATGCTACGTCGTTGCAGAGACGAGGGGTGTAGACTACCATCAGGTAACAGCATATGGAGACCTCCTTGATCCAGCCAATGCGGTCCGAGCCTTGGGAATTGCAATGGAACTATTTTCCAGACATGAGTTAATATCGCTTCCTTCCATAACGCTCGCCGATCCCTCTCAACGCGAAATAATTTCGAGACCCACGCCCCCCAATCCAAGCGTATGTCGGGCAACTGAACTAACCTGAACTTCGATTTTCCTCTCTTTCCTAGTAAGGTCGCACGTAGTCCCTCCTCCAAGCTTCTGCACCAAGAACCTCAATTCTCCGGTAGCCTGCAACTCCGTGCCCTCGCCTTTTTGACCTTTGGTGCGTTTCGCGGCTTCCGGGGAGACTTGTCCGAGGATGTATGACGGTGTATCCGGGTCTTCGGCCGGCGGCCAGGTGTTTTGTGGTGGCTTCTGGTGGAATTGGCGGATTTCGTGGTTATGGCAGTATGAGTAACTCCACCAGCCGGAGACCTGTTATGCCATCTTCACGTCAATATACAAAAGTAGATAGAGGCGGGGGAGAACAGAGTAAGGGAGCGCACGAAGTATAAACATTGCCCCTCAAGATCAGAGAGCAATTCCCACCCCCTTGTCGTCGCCCTGACCAGCTCCTTCTCTTCCGCTGCCCTGGATAGCTCCTTCTCCGTTGCATTCATGGGCGGCACTGGCTTGACGACGGGCACAGAGCATAGGTACCGGCGTTCGTTTAGCCATAATGCTTCGTAAGTCTCTGCCTCATGGCTTTCCTCCCCTTCTCCTTCGTCCCTTGCTGTATCCGAGCTCGCATCTTCCCCGGCTGTACTCGTTGCCTCCGGTTGAGCGTTTAAAGATATGGTCGGTGCTGATGAAAGCCGCTCTTCAGCTTCTTCCTCAAGAATAACGTCGTCGCGGAATTTAATCTCGTACTATATGCCCAACTCAACCTCTTAGTAAAAAGAAAAGAAAAAAGCAAGAAAAAAAAAAGACATAGGACAGATACGGGATTAGAATACCTGTGGGAACGCCAACAAGTCGTCATGAACGCTAAACATTCCATAGACCCCCGACCTCGTGACTATTTCCCCCAGGAGGAGGATTAGAATCCCTAGCCGCGCCATGTTTACTCAAGGGCGATTGATCGCTTCACTTTCACGTTGATTGTTGTGTGTGAAGAGATAGAGGTGGATGGGGTTTGGATTGGTGTTTGTGGTTGAGAATACCGGTATCGGTATAATACTATTCATGATGGAACTTCTTTTCGGAGGGAGGTTTTGGTTGATTGCTGGTTGTCAAGAGGCCAACTTTCACCTGGTTGCGCGGTTGCGGCGTTTGCGCCACCCACCCCCCGGAGTTGCATGGATGCTCACTCTGTTGGAGGTTTTCCTGGGCTCCTGGAAAGGGGATCTTCGTGCCGGACTCCTTTACTAGCTTAATTCGATATATTGCACTGACTGTGCCTAGACTCTATTACTGGGGTTAGTGATGGTGTTGCGGTCCGGAAGCGACATAAGCCAAGTTATTTAACTGAGGGCTTTTAGCATGTTGTCGTTTACAATATTCGGGGTCGTCGCACCCAGATCGTCATCCACTGCATGATGTTCACCGGGCCTATTTCGGACCGTTTAGAACGTACCTGGATCCCCGCATCCCCGCATAGCTAGTGCGAGCATGGGATGGTCTACCAGTCACTTCATCCACCGTCATCATTGGGCCAATCATTCGCGCCTAAAGGGGGTGTTTGTTCGCACTTGTGCGGTACTGCGCCTTTTTCACCATTGAGACTTGTGCTCATGCAAGATGAGGCAAAAGTGCAGCTATACAAAGGCGGAACGAGGCTGAGCTCCGCCTTGGGATTATGCGAATGGTGTTAGTTATCACGACCTATACTTTAGTAGTACTTTTTGTTTAAATTTTGTGTGTAGGGCTTAGCTTGAGTGTTAAGGGTTCTCTGAGGGCTTGTTTTCAGCTTCGGTTTGATCATACAATGTCACTCGCAACATTGCAAAATTCGTACTCCACTGTAGTTGTTTTCATTGCCCGTGGAAGCCCTCTGGTGAATTGATTTCTGGCGCATGACACCTCATGAATAAAATCGCAGAGCATCAGCTTTGGTAAAATAATTGTTTTGCCCATGGCCTTTTACCGCTCCTCTCTTTCGAAGGCCTGGAAATACACATGAATTGTTGGAGGCGTCCTTAGGGATTCCAGATGGGGGCTTCTCTAGTGTGATAGACTCTGGTTTCGTCTTGTTCGCTATAAGGGCGGTCGGGGAGATGCATCTGATGGCCTTTAGGCATCTCATCCTCTGTCGGAACAGGAAATTGATATTAAATGTGTTGAATACTTGTGTTTGTGGCAAATTCGATGAAACTGCCTGAGATTGCCTCAAGTGATTCTTTCATTTTGGTTAGCCTGCCACTATCTATATAAGGGAAGAGTGGGCTGGTGAGAGCTCTAAGGCTATTGGCGAGGGCATCGCAGTTCTTAATAGAAGTGTTCGTGTATTCCTTAGTACTTGATATTTGGTACAGTGTTCTGGATCTCCAAGCGCTCTCTTCCTAGGGGAGTAGACTTCGAGGTTGTATTCGATATCTCTGATGGTGTTAGTTTTCTGCACGGTGTATATGGATGAAACCCCTCCTAGTAGGGTCTTATGGGAAAATATGGGAGAGCGATAATCGCTAGAAGCTTCCCCTCCCACCAATTTATAAAAGCCTCATCAGAGTATTTCTGGATCCCTGGTCTCCTGGGGCTCGAGAATCTGTAGGTTTGGTCTTGGGTCTGGAGTGCCTTGGGGTTAGTTGCTGACCCTTGGGGTGTTTGCAGGTACGGTTTTGCATTGGCTTCGTGAGAAACGCGTGATCCCTAGTTATTTGCGAAAGCCTCTGATAGGTCGAAGCTGGTTTAGTTGAGGATCGCTTCAATTCTTGGACTCGCCGTTTGGGTTCGTTTTGCCCATGTGTTCGTCGCCGGTTCCCTGTTCTTATTAGCCTTCATTTCCTTTTGTAGGCACCGAGCCTTTCTTTGAGGAGTCATTCGTTTGTCCGTAGGGACTTTCAGGTTTATAATGTAAGTGAACATATGCTTCGATTTGGGGTCTCGAGCATTTGTTGAGGGATCTTGCATGTTGATGGTACCTAGGGGAGTTTTCCTTTTGTCAGGCTGGGGGTCTTCGTCTTCGCATTCGCAGTTGGCCTGTTACTATAAATTTTAGTCCAGTGATTAGAGATTTTTGCAGTATTGTAGAATAGGGAAGAGGCCTTTTTTGACTCCTCCTTTAGAGGAATTCTGGACGTGGATTCGTTCATGTCATCAGCTACCTATGACTTGAGATGATTTTGGGCTACGGTCAGGATGTCAACATTTTGAGAGGTTAGTTGTAAGGGGGAGGAAGGAGGGATATCTTGACTCATTTGATGTCTAATTACGAGTCCAATACATCTGCGAAGCAAAAAATGTCATTGCTGTCGGGAACACTCTCGGGGGAATCTTCATAGGCTGCCCCAGGCGTGGGCTCTAGGGATTAGTTGTTTGTTCGGCTGACCAGACGCGGTATTGAGGCACTGTCAGTAATTCATCATCTAACTTATCGTTTGTATCCTTACCTAGGGGTAGGGGCGCAGTGGCCGAAAATAGAGGTTCCCCTCCCGAATCCGCGAAGTTCCCCAATCGATATCAGATAGTCCTTTTGCCCTACTCGATTCCCAAATCGTGAATAAAACTTGCTGTAATGGTAAGGGATCCATGGTTGCCAAATTCAAGCAAGGTGTTGCCTTGGTACTTACCTTTAGCTTAAACTGAGTTCGTTGTATCGCCTGTTGTGGAACGAAAGAAGGAACTCTTGTGTAAAGAGGTGGGGGAGAGAAGGCTGAGGGCTAATGAAGAATATAAGTTAAGCTGTGAGCATAATGGCGACTCTTTGTATGGCTTGGCTCAAATATAGTGTGTTATGGAATTGTGATCCTCGCACCGCCAATATTTCCCTAGAGATTTCTCCAAGGGGACAGTGCTAAGAGGGTGATTTTGTCTGGTCCTTTGGCAGGATATTTATGACTGCTAGATGGCCAAGCTGGCTACATCCTTCATGGGGGGGGGTCGGGTTAGTTCTATCTGCTTTATGCAAGTAAGGCAAGCGCACATGCTTGCCTTATAAGCTAGCCTGCTCTGAAATTTGAGAGGCACGGAGGCAATTGACAATAGGCACGCTTTCCAGAGAACCTCGCTTCACTGGAGGTAGTACTATGAATAGGACAAGGCCTAATCAGGCGAGAATACAAATATAGTGTTGTGCATGATTGTGGATAGAAAAAGCAGCTGTTTTTTTGTTCGCATGTATCCGTGCCCTTTCCCCTCACAGCTTCTAGTGGACACTTTGTTGGTATTATGACCAATTTTTAGCTGTTGGAGAATAAGATGGTATTGTAGCAACTGAGCAATCGGTTGGGGGGTTCGGGGCAAAGATTCCCCACTGCTATCATGATGATAGCCACTCGTTCTGGCTTACTGGTATTCGACTGGAGTAGATACGTACCCAGGCGTTTAGGGGCTGAGGTTGGGCCTGCAGTGATACACCGCTTAATGCATAATGCTCCTTGAGCCATTATAGACACTCAATTAACAGATTGATCTAAGTGGACAGCTGTTGTTTGTGGAGCACTAGAGTGCAGTCTAGGTTGCTCGGCTTGTATTGCTGGGGAGCCATATAAGCATGATTATGACATTGATTTTGGCTCGGCGTTCCAGCTAGGAACTCATCCACAAACCAATAGGTACAAAATCTCTAAACTCCCAGGCGTCTTAGCCTTTAAGCTGCCTACCAACTTCCACTCCCCAAAAATCCTGCTCTGGATTCGACAGCTAGCGGTGTTGCAGGGTGACAGGCGTGCCACAGATAGCCTGCAGATATACACTCCTGCAGGCCAGGTCAAAATGAGGCTGCCCCGGGCTTTGCAGGCCCGGATTTCTCAAACCCTGGAGGAATCTTGGATGCCCGGTGGTGCCGGCAGTCTTTCAGGGTATGCCATGTGGTTAGTAAATATTTTGTCAATGGGTCACAGATATCTTCAGATAGGCGCTGATATCTCCAGATGCCCGCAAATATCTTCAAATACTATGAATACCTGCAGATATTTGCAAATATTGGCTAATAAGTTGTAATGTCTAAAGTTACCTTCTGCTACCGTAGGCCTAGGTCACACGAAGAGAAATAGAGGGCTTTCCTATAAGCTTAAAGCATTGAGAGTAGTGTGGATGCAGCCCAATATCCTCTTACTCTATTGATTCCTAGTCGCAGGCTGTTTCATATCTTCTTGAACCTGGCTATCAGGCTGGATCGACCATCTGGGCGAGAATACTAGTATACACTCCTGATCTGCTCTAAAATCTGTATCTAGGGGTGTTTCAACCCCCGCAACCATAAAAAATGGTGGTGAGGCTAAAATATCACCCTAGTATAGCCACATGAGTGTAGAGGCTGTCGGCGCATACTCTAAGGTTTCGTTCAATCCAGGTCAATAGATAGACACATCCTGGGGCTCCCTAAAATAAGTTTAGTCATAATCGATCACTCGGAAGCCTGCAGATATTTATGTCGGAGGTCACACAGAAGAAGCCGGAGGTGAAGCAAATAGTAAAGGGACTGATCAATGAGAGAAAGAGAATGATAGTTGCTGTCTTGCTTGCTCGCCTATAGACGTGCCTGAGAAGGCCCTACTTATAGCAATCTGTAGTATGAATATACATCAATATGACTCTAGTCATTTCCTTGTTCCTTATGTCCCAAGTAGCCTGGTGGCCAGCCGAACATATCCGTACCACTCATCAAATTGCGGTAAGACTTCCAACAATTTCCTATTGAATTTCCTACCGTTATCTTTCATTGTCCTCAAACAACGGCTTTGTTCCACACGTTCTTTTCCTGTGCCTTTTTGTTCACTTCGGTTGTGCCTTATGTGGTGATAAGAGATTGTTGGTTGGGTCTTGATTATTCGGTGGCTATTTCGTATCAGCTAGGATTCTTTCTACTCTTCCTGTTTGGAGGCGTATACTTGACTGGTACTTATGATGCAGTATGGGTTGAGGACAGGAAACAGGTTCCTTCTCATAACAGATAAGATCACTGACGTTCTCTATATATGTTTGGCCATTTGACTCTTTCTCTCGGTTAAAAACAAGCAAGAAGAATACAGCAAGTTCAAGTTGCTCAAAGTCTTTACTATTGGATCTTCATTACTCTCAATATTTGATATTTTGTTAACCTGATTATTTCTTTATTCTTTTGAGATAGCATCACAGCCTTCCTGTTTGTCCTCTGCTCCCCCTTCAAGTTTGGGTTAAGGGAGTCTGGTTCCCTTAACACACTATATTTATGCTGCTTTTGGAAGTACTTATATCTTCATGGAGTTCTTCCATGCTGCCAGCTGCCATCATGCTGTGCAAGACGACTCTGTTATTGAGCTTGTTTCCTGAATGAACCTTGATGATTTTGACTTGGTTGAGACTGCCACTAATACAGTTCTACTAGCTTTTGGTTAGTTGTCTGGCTGTTGTTTCAACTACAACTCCATACTTGGATTATATGCCCATTGCTATAATGATAACAGCAATTTCTTATTTGCTTCTTCTACTATGGCTACCTCTCAGTTGACTAGCTCTGGGAGTGCCCTTCCTCTTATCGCCTCAGATCCTATAGTACTATCTTCCTTTTAGGCTGAGTTGGTACTCCTACAACTACTTTTTCCATACTGTTACTTGTTCAGTTGTGCCAGTAGGCCTTATGCCCACTGATGATATCTTGTTCAATTAAAGTGAAGGGCTTTTGTCTTTGTTTTTGTATGTATGGTCTTTCAATGAACAATATGGTGTATTGTCTCCTTCTGTCATTTCTGATTGTTTGAAAGCTCTTGCTTCTAGTTTTGCTGGCTTTGCGAGTGGTTTTGCCTATTCCTCACTCTCCTAACTCTCAAGTACTCCCGTTTCTGATTACTGCTCTCATGTTATTTGTCTGTGCACATGTGAGGTTTGTTGATGCTGATAAGACCCACCTCTCTACACCCTCTCTGGCTGTGAGTTCCTCCACTATTGCTACACCTTTCCTTCTTTCTTTGATATTCTGTGTCCCTGATGTTGTAGATATTTTCATGATGCTTGAGGGTGGGAGAAACACTGATGGCTCTCGTATTGGTGATAGCATACTTGGTATTTCAGAAAAATCCTTCCTCTTTTGTTTTACTTTCCTTTCTGTCACTACTTCTTTTTCACTGTGGATATGTGTAACCCTATTGATAATATTGAGAATGAGTGCTTCTCCACCCTCTATAACTCTTCTGAATCATCCATTGAGAAAATCACAAATAGTTGCTTCCACTTTGTTAGGCACATTGGAAGCCCATGTATGAAATACTGGAATCCAGCGCACAGACCTCCAAAGCGCACAGACCCCTGCGCACAGACCTCAAAAATACGGCCATTATACCCCTGTGGTCCCGACATTGGCTAAACGGTATAATCACGGGTGTGATATCCGAAGGTCACGTGTTCAACCCACACTGCCGTCATAGTTATTATTACTATGTCATGATTGCAAATCAACCTCTGGATCTTTATACGAGGGATGCGACCGAGAGGTTTTCGCTGATTTCTAGATAAGAGTTGGCGCTCTATCAGTACGAAGTCTCACGGCGAAGTTTAATCGGTTGGTTAGGAAGTTATGGCACTCCAAAGATAGACCAACTAACATATGTACTTAGCTTCGTAAGAAGTAAGCATATGATTACCCGGCATGAGAAATCTTGATCAGAACATGACCGGAAGGAACGACTGGTATGATAGCGAGCCAGGCTGCATACACAGACTAAGTTCAAACAGCGCAAAGATCGAATGCAAGTAATTGGAAGGACAATTAACTTAGCAAAGGATTTAGCTGAAGTGGTGTGCGAGTCTTCAGGGTCAAAAGATATTCGCACATTCATAAATCAAGACGAAGTCAGGAAGGTACTTCGCTAGTATAGGAGTAAGAAGTACTCTCGGAAATACTATAAGTAGAGATGGTCTCGCCGGATAGTTAGAAGTAGTAAAAAACACTGGAGAAGAGATCTTATCAATATAAACAGTTATTACGCTACAAATCTTATCCTTACGCAATTATCTTTTATTTTTACTTCAATTACTTCTCACGAGAGATAGTTACCTACAAGCCTTCTTAGACAAATCTCCGAATACCCCTACCCAGGCCTAGTCCGATATCATAGTTCCGCTATCGGCTACCCCTAACACACTTTGTAATTAAGAAGGTGATTCAGAATTTTGAGGCCAGGGGCGAAGAGTGCAATGAACTGTTGAACACTTGGTCTTTGATAGCAAAATATGTCATTGTCTTGAAGAGATTGTGTTATTGTCTCAGATGGAAAGTTGATGACTTGGAGGATATTAGTGATAATTATTACAAACCCAGTGTGGTTTATAGGTTTTTACAAGACCAGCACTTGTGATTCTTAGATTTTAGGTATTTTTCACCATGACATTCCAAACATGGGATTTCACATATAAATCAGGTATAACTTATATTTAGTTATGATTGTTTACTTGATTAATGAATCATTTGAGTTATATTATATTATGATTTTATATAAGTCACGATAGAAACTTGTAGTTAGTATTTTGGATGACTAAGCAATTATGGAAAGAACTAGATAAGGAGTACAGGGAGGGAGGATAGTTAGTTCTTTATACAACTATTTACTGTTATTTTCTACTTATACTTTTATAGTAAAACTTGAATACCTTTACTCTGTCTAGACTTGAAAATCACTTCTTATTAACAAGATGTCTACCTCAACCTCTTATCTGACCAGTAGATAAGATATTCTGAAAAGTATCAGAAGAGTATACAATATAATTAAGTTCATTGGTCTCAACAAGCAAGTACTTAGAACAAGCACTAGTAGTTCACAATAGCATTACAGAAGCATGACCTATCCATCAGGAAGATAAGACTGAGATGGTTACCTGTTATACAATATAAGTAAGGAGCATTTCTAACACTTATATCCTTAGCTACTGGTTTAATATATACGCCAATTGTTTGGTATATGTTGAGTATTAGTTGGACAAGGAATGGGTCTAAGAAGAAGGATATCAGCACAAGAAAGATTTGGGGAAATTGGTAGTTTAGGAGCATGAAAGATCATTCAACTTATCAAATCAGTTTATCTCTCCACTATCTGTTACAGGCTTAAGTTCTTAACTAGCTACTCATCATATTTGAAGAGAAGGCTTAGGTGTATGTTAATGATTGCCTGCACAGTATATTTTGCTGTCCCTCTCAGCTAGTTAACAATATCTACTACCTAGCCATATGCACAATGCCTCCTGTTCACATCTAGGGGTAATTCCTCTGGCAACACTGTTCTAGTAGGATGATCAACAAAGGATTTCATTTAGACTATCTATTGTTTGGTTACATTTGGAGCAGTTAGAGTGAGAACAGCATGATAGAGTACCCCAAGGCTCAGGCTTCTGATTTATAACTAACTACACCAGTGAAGGTGGTTGTTTATAATGATAAAGAGGATGTGATAGATAGTAATACACAGCTCCTGGAAGACTGGACCAGCAATCCAGAAATGATTTTATATACAGATGGATCCAAACGCCCAAACAAGAGAATAGTGTTAGTAGCATGGGCTCAGTTTGAGGGAGAGTTTACAGAAGGATCAGCTAGTGTTAACCGGCGGCACCATCAATATGAACAAACTTCTCTACAATAAAATATGCAACTACTTCCTCACTATGGGGAACAGCGCCAGAAAATCACAGAGTTTTGATGCCAAAGGGCCAGGGCAGTTCCATCACAATGCTTTTGATTAGGTGGCCTAACGTTATCGGCAAGGCTCGCGCTATCGTAGCGCAGACATACATCCTAGCCTGCGATGGTGAAATACCCTACAGCCAGGAATATAAGCAAGGTTTCTTTGAATTGTGTCAGTGCTTCACTCTTCTCACCCTTATCGGCCATAGATTGTACTGTGAACTGTAGGATACACTCTTATATTCCAACCGCCAGGAGCCACCTCTTTCAGAGGAAGATTTCGGTAAATAGGCTAAGGCTAGGTGTTACGGACTTTGCCATCTTATAATCATCATGAGTTCGCCATGATTTCGTTTCATCCCGAGATAGCCCGTAAGGGCTAGTTTTGCAAAATATTAGCATTTTGGCTAAGCTAATATTTGGCATATAGTCATTGGATACGGCCTGGTAAAAGTGGACTATAATTGAGATATTTGTAGTAGCCCACAGATTAGGTTTGGGGACGGTTCCGGCGCTTGGGTTGTTGCTTCATATCTATCATGAAAAAGTCACTCACTCTTAGTATCAGGGGGGATTAAGTTCATTAGCTACACCTCACTTGAACGCAATACCCTGAACGAGGTTATCACAAGCTGCAAATATTATATTACTGTACCCCTCTGTTGTGCCCTTACTGATGTGCTGGCAACTGACATGCCTTGGCCGTTCCATGACTAGTAACTCTACAACCTAGAACCCGACAATCACTTATCACAAGAAATCACTCGTGTAATATCCGTGGGTAAAACTGTGAGAAATGATGCATGGTGAGCAAAACCGGATAAACACGAGCCGAGATAGAGTGTTTGCACGATGGTCAATTGGGTACAGGAAAGGACGAGAAGTGGCTCCAGCGGAGGCGAGGGCAAGAGAGAAAGAAAAGGTGAGATAAGAGTCGCAATAGGACAAGGCAGATTAATTTGGTTTACCGGAATGTGAAAAGCTAATATGTGTGTAGAGTTGAAAGACACAAGAGACCTGCTGCCAATGACAACCAGGACAGCTCCATCACTAAGCAACAACCCTCCTCCTCCTGCCTGTGGGCATTACATCCAGCAAAAACCCTTGTAGGATACATACATACCAACTTCATGACAGACCGGCTCGAAAAAGTAGCACAATTCCCTGGACAGGCCTGAGCCCTTGATGAACAAAAAATACAATTCGATGTCATGCTTACGTCAGTCTTCTGTTCTATCGTATGCTTGACGGTTACTCTTGATAGTGCAAAAATGGCCACCAACGATGACTTTTGTCCAGGCACTATACGAGTACAACACAAGTGGTGGATTGGGAATTTTCGACAGAGAGTTCTCCTGTGCTCACCTTAGATACCGCTACCTTTTCATCTACTTAGGTCCCAATATCACATAAGCCACGCTTAACGTAATATAATAGTGACATTTTGTTTCATGGGAAATCAAGGGTTGTATTAATACTACGAACTGTATTCTTCGTAATAGCTGTTACATCTTCCCCTTTAGGGAAGTGAAGTATTAAGGAACCGGTAGTGGGTGGCGGTCCCGCACGGCAGAGAGAGGGAGAATATCATATTATGCGCATTAGTCTATAGCCGCAGACAAGGACTAACTTAGACAAAGGGATCATAAAATGAAAAGCTTCACTCCAGTGAGAAACCTTTTGCCCTTCCTTTTTCGGGGTTCTTCTTTTTTTTCAACAAAATCGCTTGAGATCTTGCTTATGGGTATGGTGGTTTCGGCGACTTTCGCTGCCCTCCCGAGTGTCTAGAAGTGATATGCGCTCTGACCGAAGTGAAGAACACTAGCTTCTAACCGCCGCCGAACGCCTTATTGCGAGTCTGTAAACAGGAGGACCGGTATGTATTGGCACTCCTTCGTTCAGAGGATGCCACAATTAGGCAAGGGTACTCGGAATGAGAAATTTCATTGGTCCTATAAACTATTCCCCCAATATCTCGTATTTCTCTGCTTTCCCCAGCTTTTGATCCCTTCCCCACCTCATCAATTACCTAGGGGGCTTCTAGCGATAAGATGCAAACTGCGGGCATTGATCCATTAACTCCCCGCTCAATTGTACACTCACACCCCGCAAGAGAGAGGGGGAGGAAGAAAAAAGAAAAGATTCACTGATAATTATAAATGCGCATCCCCCGATTCCCCATGCCCCTCAACGCGAGGTCGCACAGTTTCTCCCCATCCTCTTGACTCATGCTGAGGGCCCGGGCGAATATAGCAAGGAAGCTAGTGGTGGGAGTGGTTAGATGGTCAACTATTCTCGTAAACATAACCTAAAATCAAAGATTCTAGACTGACACTATCGCTCTCCCCCCAAGAATAGATTGTTAGCTAAACTCGCCTTTGGGATGAAATATATACACTTACCAAGAACCCGCAGAGTCAGAAGTAGAGCTATCCTGAACCCATCAGCAAATTGCACAAACCAATACTCACTGAACCTCTAACCCCCAAAGGTTTCACCAACGGCGGTGTTCCCGGAAAACGCAGCGAGATTTATCGTATTATACCATTCCGAGCGGGGGCCTGCGAAGTCTTCCTTTCACATCTAGTGTTTAATATACTCGAGGAGTCTCGAAATGTCTCTTGGGCTAAGGGGCAAGGAATGAGGAATGATCAGGGGAAAGGAGAGCTTATATGTGCGGTGGTATCCTTGATGAAAAGCAGATATAGCCACTAGCTCTATCTCCCGCTACAGGCCTTTCTCGCAGAATCCGCCGTACCACAAAATTGCTAATGTGACGTAGAGCCACGTTTCAAGTATGGTAGATCTATTTCTACCTGACTTCTTTGACCCCCACAGAGATATTTGCACGTATGATTTGGTAGCAGGACCATGCAGGCAGTTAATCTAAATAAGTCTTAGTCCTGGGCAGGGTCGGAGGGGCTCTCCGGACGTTTCTGTGGGCTTGCAGATGCTTGGGTTTTTGGGTGAGACATGCATGCTGGGTGAGATGGGAGATATGAGATTGTACCGCTGCATTTAGCACAGCACCACTGGGTATAATATTGCGAGGACTAGATACTTGTAACTTGGGCCCCAAGCCTAGACTTTAGATCCAGTACAGGTATGTAGTGTCTGGTCGGCCCAGGCTAGGTCTGGATTCTCTTCTGCATGATAGACTGCCGTGAGTCGGAATTCATATCACACCTTTAATACTATCCAAGTGTTTTTCCCGCTCCTTCTTCATAGATCGCCATCTGATACATAATTAAAGATTAACGAAAGCCTACATCCAAATCGGGGTGTGTTTGGTAGGCAAGATCCAAAGCTGCTGGACCCTATTTATTTATTTTTATTTTTTCGAGCCTACAGGCTAAACGTGGCCTTATTGGTTGAGACGCTCTACCGTAGAAACTGGAATAATTGGACCTCACACTAGGACGTTGGAGTTGCCTCTCCTAGTAAGGTCGGTCGTTTTTTTCTTTTTATTTGACTCAGTCGAGGGCGGAAAGACAGTTTTTTCGCTGTGTTTTCCCCCCTAATCCAAAGGAGGGAATTCTAGACGTCTTAGCGTGAGGTCCAATTATTCCAGTTTCTACGGTAGTTGTGGGATTTCACTTAGAAGGGTTCACATCACGTGCGCAGTTGGTGTGTCTTTCGCACGTTAACTGGTAGATCTTATCCATCTCTGGGGTATCATACTAGTAGTGGGGCTTAATTAGACCTCACCCACCACAAACCGCAGAGCCTCCTACCCTCGTCGCTCCCCTACAGCCAGAAGGCAATGAATCCTCCATAGCAGCCCCATACAAAATCTCCGGGACAAAAAGAACTTCCTACGACTCACTCACCGAATAATGAGTCAAGCCAAACTCAGGCTTCCACCTCTCCTAAGGTCACAATTCGTACTTTCTCCAAGAATTCCCTCTCCACGAGTACCAACGGTCGGGGCGCACACTCGCTCTCCACCCCCGGCAAACAAACCAGATCAGAAACGCAGACGACTCATCTCAACCGCTACTACTACCACCACACCCTCTCCTCCAACCAACGCTTCAAATAAATACAGCACAATGGCAACTCCCACTATTCCCGCTACCCCGCATACCCTAGCCCTCTCGCCCGAGGAAGCCACCATACGCAAGCTCCTTGTCGACGCTGCGCAGGAAATCGGCCAAGACAAGCCCGAGGACGACCGCCTAGTTTTACGCTTCACCGGTGGCTGGGTCCGCGACAAGCTCCTGGGTATCCGAAGCGTAGACATTGACGTGGGAATAAACAATATGAGCGGGTACAATTTTGCAACTCGACTCTCGGAATACATCAGTGCAAACATGGAGAGGTACGGCTTTGAACCGCGCAGTGTGAACAAGATCGAGAGCAATCCTGAGAAGTCCAAGCATCTAGAGACTGCTACTACAAAGATTCTAGGACTGGGTATCGACTTTGTCAATCTGAGGAGTGAGACGTATTCTGAAGATAGTCGGATTCCGCATATGGTTTGTTCCGCTTCATCTTCAACTGTTACATGGGGGATATTGACCCACAGCCTTAGGAATTCGGAACTCCAAAAGAAGATGCCCTCCGCCGCGACTGCACCATCAATGCCCTCTTTTACAACCTACACACTGAATTAGTGGAGGACTTCACGGGCCTCGGCCTACAGGACATGGCCGCCCGCATAATCCGCACCCCACTACTCCCGAAAGAAACCTTCGCCGACGACCCCCTCCGCGTCCTCCGCCTAATCCGCTTTGCTTCACGCCTCGACTTCACCATAGTTCCTGAAGCCAAGGCCGCAATGAAACTCCCGGAAATCAAGGCACATAACCCCCTCCCGTTGCCGTCACAGATTATCACTCATACCAACTAACCCCCTATTTTACAGTCCGCCCTCAAAACCAAAATCTCCCGCGAGCGCATCGGCAGCGAGATCGAAAAAATGCTCAAAGGCCGTAATCCCCACGCCGCCCTAGGCCTAATCCACGAACTAGGCCTATACAACGAGATATTCTCCCCACCAGTCCAAGACGCCCCCACCCTCCCCTTGCAAGATATGAAGATGGCCGCGGATGTAGTGCGCTACCCACTCCTCGGATACACCCCTTCGCACCCACATATTTCCAAGCTCCTGACCACCAATAACGAAAAGTACCTCGCGTGGCTCATCGCCGCCATGAGCCCCTGGAAAACCCAACCCATGTTCCCAGCTAATAAGAACTCGCCCGCCGCCGCCACGGCCATAAAACAAAGCTTAAAGTCCCCCAATAATATTACCGGGACAATAGCTAAGGCATTCGCAAACTACGAAGCCATCCAGAACATGGTCATCGGCTTGAAGAACTGGGGCAGAGGCAAAGCAGGCCTGGAGATGCGCGCTTTGGGCGCCGACTGGAAGAGTCAGGTTGGCGCCTGCTTGATGTTTGAACTCGTGGACCTGAAGAAGAAGGACGCCAGTGATTATGAGGAGGAGGGAAAGGGAGTAATGGATAAATACGAAGGCTTTTTAGAAGTCATTGCTGCGAAAGGCTTAGAAGAAGCTTTTAACTTTAAGAGTTTGTTGACTGTATTGCCTCCCCCCCTCTTTCTTCCCACAATAGCGGAGCAGTGACTAATGACTGGGGTAACCAGGGCAAAGACATAGCGGTAGAATACGCCCTCAAAACAGGACCTTGGATGAAGCCTACCATTGAGAAATCCCTCCAACACCAACTGGATAATCCGCACAAAAGCAAGGACGAGCTATTGCAGTGGATCCGTGAGAACCGGCAGGCACTGTTGGATGGGCTAGAGTATGTTAGTGTCGGCGAGGGGAAGAAGTAAATGAGATGAGGTAGAAGAGGGGAGGAGGGAGAATATAAAGGGTCAGCCTGTTTTTTTATACTATGTACAATAGAACTCGAGTTTTACTACTACTACCACCAGTAGCAGTGGTAGTAGAAAGTTAAACCCAAGCCACGTGGAATGCGGCTTCTTCACAAACCCCATATCCACCCACCCATCACCAATACATCCGCCAGTCCGTCCGCTATATCACACGGGAGTAGAGTAGAGTAGAATATATAAAAGAAGGAAGAAGAAAAAAAAACCCATCACAAGCAAACAAATCAACATGCCAATGCAAGCAATGCAAGCAAAGCAAAACAATGCCCGTCCATGGAAACAGTACAGTAAGTAGAATACAGTACAGCGAACAGCATTCAGACACAATCACCAACACCTTCGAATCTCACATCAACTCCATCCCACCTCTAACTTGATAGATTTCCAGTTCCACTTTTTGTTTCTGTTTTTGCTTCTCTCGAAATGTCTGGAAAAAAACAAACCCCCTCATTCCCGCACATGGAGAAAAACAAAGGGAAAGGAAAGGAAAGGAAAGGAAAGGGAAAGAAAGAGGAGCCTCCCCCACCTCCGAGAGAAAAAAAAAGGGAAATATATATAATATATCAAAACAAACCCCCCCCCAGCTACCGCTACACAACAACCTCCACACTACATACCAGACAACCACACTGAATTTTAAACATTTCTGATCTCTCTCTCACCATTCCACCTATAAATTAACCAGGGACGCCCAAAGTGAATCCAGTATTATGAGATAGACAGACAGACGAGAGAACTAAACGGATAAATATTTTTTTCTTTCCTAGTAGCGGGGAAAAAGAGAAATCTAGAAAGGAACAGACGGAGGGGTTGGTCCGGTGCCTGATAGCGCTGCCTTGTCTTGCATTTCTTGGATAGCTTCTGTGGCGGATTCGATAGAGACGGAGATGCCGAGTTTTGCTTGATTCTGTCCCTATTGGTTAGATATATAGAAAGAGGGATATTCTGTAGGATATACCTTGAAGTGATCCACATCACCCACGAACGTCAGAGTGACAGCCGATGCAACTCTCTTTTCCAGCATGCAGGCCAATTTTCCCTGAGTATCCACTTGAGCTCTAAAAGTCGACATTCTGAAGTCGTATTTAGCGCCCAAGGTGGTGACACCCTCCTTCTTCATGCTACCGCCCATCATACCACCTCCACCATCCCTAGCCATTCCTCCAGCAAGTGAAAGCTGGCAGTCCACTCCCGCTTCCACCCTCTCTGCGATCTTGCGCCAGTACGTTGCCTGCAGCGCTCCGCCGGCTTGCAATTGTGCTGAGGCAATCCAGTCCTTGGTAGCGTATCGGGCAACGTACGACAGGGCCGTTTCCGGGCCTAGAGAGGCGGTAGAACGCTGCCACACAGACTCTATGCCGAGGGAGAGGTTGGGGGTGATGGACTGGAGATGCGAGCCGATGAAGATACCTGTGAGGGTGCCTTCCAGTAATGAGGGGTTGAAAGCCTTGATGCCGAGGGAGAAGTCCGGGCCGGAGTAGTCTGTATCCATCGTAAAAACCGACTGGGAGGGTTGACTTAGAGGTGCCAATTGAACATTGAATTTGCTGGTGAGTGAGGGTGACCAGCGGTAATTGAAACGGCCCGCTAATTGTCCTTCATTGTCGAGGTTGGCTTGAAGGAATGTCTTTTCTACGTCAGTAAATGTGAAAAAACCCCACACTATTCCTACTCTCTCACCACTGAAGTTTCTCCAAAAAGTTTTTTCTCCATTCCACAACTGACGAATAACGAACCACCCAGTCCCCCGCAATCCAAAACAAAACATAATCCAAACATTGCAGAAGATTGACAAAAAGGACCAAATCAGACGAACCTTATTAGTCCCAAAGATAGCCGCAAAAGTGTAGGGCGGGATCCCCTGGGCGCCCATGGTGAACGCATGCGAAGTCTGGAATATAGGATCCAGGGAGAAGCTCTTTGAAAAGTCCGCCCTCATTCCTGTAAACATATAATTATTGAGGAACACATCTTTCTGGACCTCGCGGGAGACATTCTCGATAGTACCCGGGTTCGTCAGACCCAGGGTCGCCCGCCGTTCATAGAATGACTGGGAGAGCGATGATAATAGAGAAGTGATGGGATTCTCCGTCAAGAAGGACGAAACGGGTTTCTCGCCCATGGGGCTTGGTGTTGTAGCCGTAGACATTGATATGATGGCTGCGGCTGTTGCGGCGGAGGAGGACGGAGGGAGAGATGGATGTGTATAGTGTGTGGTGGGGTAGAGTGGGGGAGGGGTGGAAGAATTGATGTGTCTGGATCAAGACGAGATAAGATCCTCAAGGGAAGGAAATAGATATATATGTGGATTGGTTTTTGAGATGGGTAGGGGTAGGGTAGGGCAGAAGGGCAATAGAGGGGGAGGAAGTTCGTTGCGAAAGTTCGTCGGGAACGAAAGGGACGGTGACGCGCTGAGGCACTCTACGTAACTTACTGTAACATACAACTTTGTTTTTTTAATTTTTTTTCCCCGTTTCTGCCACCGGTATGACATGCTTCACGGTACAGTACTTGGATTTCTGCAGTCTGTAGAGTTCAAAAGGCATGCGCATGTCTAGGAATGGGAGTGGCGTCCCATCAATGCCAAGAGAGTGGCTGGCGAGCACCTCAACCAATGAAAGTGGCTGCGCACCAATATGGTTACATAATATTACCATTACCTCTCCTCTTTCATCCTTGCCCACCAAATACTAGTATAGACCCTAACAGCTGCCCTACCAAGTCTACCTCCTACACCCCATCGTAGCCTATGATACTCGAGGAGCAAGTGACCTTATTTGCAGCCCCAGCGAGGCTTGTGCAATTAGTAATTCGATCATTGTATGTAACCAGGGGAGCCGACAGAGCCTTTGGGCAATTGGGCTTTGAAGAGCTATGCAAAGGGTCAAGCGATCTCTGGCCCTTCCGATCGTTTTTTATTTACCTGAACTTTGAGGCACAATTCTATGATACCTTACAAGAGAAGGCTCCCTTCAAGCTTGGTGGGCAAAGACCCTAAGTGCAGTGCTGCCTCGTATGATATTTCAAATGTTTCCTATGATATATCATACATCAACCGAACAGGCTCTAACTAATCAAATGTTATAAAACCAAGTACCACCTTTCCGTAATATGCAGCCCCATATAAAAAGGTAAGAGCAGAAAGAAAGAGAGAAAGAAAGAAAAGAAACCTACTATGGTATCATAACCCTAAGGCCCTTGGCCAATCCCTCCCCATAGGTACGCTACCTCAAGAAATACCACTGATGCGGTATGCAATCTGACACCTGCGTACGTCAACCGGTGTAGCGGGGATTCATGGGGCATGAGTATAGCAGGCAGAGGCGCCAGTTCATTAGCTCGTTTGCTGAAGTCCATAGAACATTCAATCAAGAAACCCAGAATATTAGTCATTTGGCACCTATTTTTTTTCTCACCCAAATTCTAGAGTATGATAAGTTGAAGCTTCTCGTTTCTTGGCGTGCACGGGCGTAATTCGTATGCAAGGGCTACCCGAAATATCGGATTTTAAAAATAAAAAAATAAAAAAATAAAAAAAATAGGTGCCAAATAGCCCTATTTACTAGAGCAGTAGCCCAGAGGACATCGCCATACTTTTGGCTTAGCTAGATGCCGTGCAGAATTTAAACGCTTTTTTTATCTAATTAGTGCGTGATCACCCAAAGTGGCATTCCACAGCCTGATCCGCAAGAGTTCTTGGCTACCTGTGGTTAGACTACCCTATTATCAAACAAGGCCAGCCTGTCGCTCCTGTGGTGCAAGGTGGCGGGTAACCACGAGAGTAATGTACGTATCGGTGACTGTTGTGGGTTTAGAGTTGTGTCTTTTTTCCCTTTTCAGGTAGCGTGACGAGGCGCAGTACGAGCATTTTCTGGATGTATATACTGCGGGATAGATAGATAGACAGATAGATAGACTGGGTTTGGCTCACGAAATGTTGTAGATCAAGGCAGGTTGGCTGTGCTCTTTTGGTTAAGCTAAGAATATATATATATATATATATATTGGACCAAATTCCATGACGTTTCGATGGGTATTTTGTTCTCTGGTCTTCGAAAACTGGGCACGTTAAATTATGATTTTAGTTGCTCAATGATGGCCCAAGGAGTCAATTGATCTTTCTCCCAAGTAGTAGTATGATACTATCGCCCTGTTGAACTTAAACCCGAGACCCAGAATACCCGTACAGACGAATGGACATGGCGCCCCATTCACATGATGCAGTAGTAGTTGCCGAGAACAAGCAAGTTACGTGCTTGACTAAATTACTTGAATATTAATCTACTAATCCACTTCCAATTAACCGAGTGGATGTTTCCCCTTTCATTAGAATAACTAGTTAGTGGTATTCAGTTACAGGAACGAACTGCCGGTATAAGGTTTCTTTCTCCTCTCAAATGTTTCTTTTAGCTTTCTATATTGTTCTATTCAAGCCAGGTACCAGTTTAGACTTCTTTATACGTTCCTTTGTTTCTTTTGTTCATATGTACTTTCTTTGAATGTCTTTGTTCGCTATTATGGAGTCCTGGTGGTACTGGCAGAACCGAATCACTTCACTATATAGCAGGGCTGCATCTTTCTTATTATTCTAGTAGTGGTTCACTAAATCAATGATCTTTGCTACTGGTTATTATTACTTCTCTCTTGAAACGATTGCGCATTGCTACACGAACTTCCACCAAGCAGTCGAGTGAGCATTCGTGACTGCTCACCAGGTATGATATCATAATAAGGTTCAACTGTGACAGGGCAGGAAGGACAGTTCGGTGTCGAATTACTTTTAAGTTAAGCCGCCGGTACGCCCAGTCGCACAAGGATTTCCGGGAACTGGTCTAATCTACCAGCATACCCGTACCAACAGCAAGGTCCGCTGGCAGCCTTCCAAGAGCACAGATGCCGGTAGGCAATATTTTCGAATAATGATTGCATCGCGATTTACTCAGTGCTTTTGATAGTTGCCGTTTCACACACTGACACGGAAGGGGAAAGGATATGATAGTGCAATAGGCCTGATGATAGGCTGAATTCGGTAGACTTCGGTAATATTATAGTAGTGAGCTGTTCCACCAATATAGTGCCTTGTACAAGTAAATAACAATAAGAGAAGAGTACCCATCACCAGCCCACCACAACATAGATTAAATCCCAAAATGATATCATAATGTTACTGTCGTATCAAGATCGAAAAATGAAGAAAAAAAAATCAAAAAGAGGGCCAAGGAAAACAGAAAATTTCAAAACAACCTCACAAAAAGCCCTAGATGCCCCACAGTGAGGGGTGAGGGGTGAGAGAGGGAGAGGTGTTTGTCCATGAGTACTGTCACCTTTTTTATATATCCAACCGGTGGAAAAGGAAAAAGAAAAAAGAAAGAAAATAGTCAAAAGAAACCATTAACCCTTTTTGTCACACGGCTTCCCATTGAAAATATAAGCGTGAGAATCATAACCTCTGGTACCACCCATTTTGTTCAAGCGCAAGTCGCCCATAACCATTGTAGACCGCAACTCCTTCACGATCCGCCGGCATTCGCTCACCGCATTCAACGCGTCACCATCCTCATCCTCATCACCATCGGTCGTTCCTTGGCCAAACTGTCCCGACGTACTCTGAGCCATCTGCGCTAACATAGCTCGACCCGTCGCATCCTGGGGAAGGTGCGCCAAAGCCGGGCTACATTTAAGCAGTCGCTGAAAAAGCTGTCGAGTTGGTTTGGCGGTGACCAACCAACAGATCAGGGGAAAATAGTGCATTAAATCCGAAGTCGGAATGGGCGTCCCGTTCTTGAGATTCAAGAAAAGTTGAAGAAAAGGAATCTGAATCGAATAAAGAGTCGAGGCCATCATCTCCAAAAGCACAAACTGCAATAGCCAAATTGCTGCCACCTCCGCTGGTGGATCCTGTGGGTTTAACGCTATCGATAGACACTGCAGGTCACACATCAATGCAGCAGATTGATGTGTCATACCGAGAGCTTCATTAGACCCCACAGATGGCTTAGGAGTTGGTGTGGTTGAAATAGGGATGATAGAGGAGAGATCGAGGGTAACATCGTTTGGAAACATCTGGAATGAAGGAACAGGGCGGCCGACCATATTGCCACCCATGCTTGTGAACGCCTTGATAGAATCCTCAAAAGACTTGAGTTGTCGCTGCATCTCCTCTACACGTTTGGCAAGAGATGCGTTCTCCTCCTCAACAGTCGACAGCCGAGTCTTGAGATCGCTGTTGTCTTTTTCCAGAATAGCCTTCTCATCTTCAAGCTCCTCCACCTCCTTCCTTCTCCGTTCCCTAGATGCTTGAGCAGCTGCGCGATTTCTCAGAACGCGCTCGATTCGGCGCTGCTCTTTCTCAGCGGCAGTCTTTGCACGCTTTCTAGGCAGGGTATTAGCACAAGTCCTGAAGAAAAAGATGCGCAGTCACGTTTCCCAGCCGCGAATTATAGTTCGGCGTGTCAGTAAAAATCGGAAAACTATTCCTGCTGATCCCTACAAAAAACTTCTCCAGAGACGAAGGCTATGTTTTCCGATTTTTATGGACACACCCAAGTAACATAACGTAAAAGAGCCCAACTAACCTTGGAGGGAGGTTGGTTGTAGGAGTTGGCAGTTCCTGACCCCACGATTTCCTCTTCTTAGTTGGCTTCTTCTCCTTCTCAGGCTCGGGCTTAGGTGACATAGAGGGCGAAGAGTCCCTCAGTTCAACAGGTGAGTCTGTCAGAGGCTCGAGCCTAAGTAAATCGATTTCCTCGAGCTCCGGCGGGGCGTAATCACCAGCCGTAGAGAATCCGAAAAAATCTGCATCGCATTCCGCGAAGGGAGTTGCGACAAAAGAAGACTCGGGGGACGCGCCCGAGCTCATTATGTGTTTGTATGTTTTTGGGATAAAAGTGTCTGTGAACAACTGCTTAGGAGAGAGACGCGCAAGAGTACCGGGGGCTTTCGAACTGATTCATAGGCAGGAGGGAGGAGGGGCACGAAGGTTTATGAAGGGAAGAAAAGCTATGAGTTTGTGTGGACTGTATTGGTTTTTGAGGTGTGGACAGCGTGGTCTTTGGCACAATGAGTCGATCATTTCGCGGAAGCGTTTGCCTTGGGGCGAAGTCAGAAGGAAAAAAAGGAAAAAAGGGAAAAAAAGAAAAGAAAAAAAGGAGTGGGGGTGATGCGGAGACAGTGCTGCCGACAGTGGACATCTGTCTTTTTGTTTGCTTCGCTGCTTCAAGCAATTTGGTGCGAATATCCACTGACCACGCAGATGCCTTTCTCCGTGTTCCTGAAATATATCATACAAGCACCGGTATCTCGAGCACAAATACTGGTACTATCCTCACCAACATGACACGTATCTGCGTTTATGCGAAATCTGAGCATCTCGAGGCCATACTAACCAGGCTGGAGAAAAAAGAGGAACTGACTTCTCAGTGGCCGACACAAAAGGTAACTATGATAATATTACAAGAAAGAAAAGGAAAGAAAGGACAGGAAAAGGAAAGAAAGAACCAAACTATCGTGATAAGAGACCCATATTCAAACCCCTCAAATATGATAAATAAATAAAAAAGCCACCCTCCACTTTTATAATCGTGGTCTAATCTATATCTTCGAGCGTCGCCGCAACAGCCGTCTTAGCCTCCTCTGATGATGGGGGCTTGGCCTCTTCCCCTCCCTCTTCTGCTTTCTTCTCATCCATTTTTGTCGCCGCATCATCTAACTCCGGAGGTTGGGATGATGCGCGGAAGAGTTCTTCATGTAAATCTGGCAAAAACCTTTCTAGTCTCTTCCAAGTAAGTTTCCATAGTTCCGTGTTCTTATCATCTTCCTCTGGAGGAACCAGGTATTTTCCACTAGCCATGACAAGTAGGATATTTTTGAGGCTTTCTGGTACCGCTTCCTCCTGCAGAGCGTTAAAATAAGTTCCAAGAAGAAGGTTATTAAGATATTGGTCTTACCAGGTGGTCTCCTTGTCCACTATTCATAAGTCTATCCATAATATCAAGGATTTTTAGCCACAAGTCCAGCATTCCGTCCCATTCGGAAAGCATGACAAGATAATGCAAGAATACCTTGCATAGCAGCGTGGCCGCTTGTACCCTTGTGTCGCTCATCCCCCTAGGATCGGATTGGAATACTTCCGGCTTCAAAAGTCTATTTATCAGAGGAAACAAAACATCTCCAAATATTGCTGTCCACTCATGATGGTCATCTGATGTGAGATCTGGGGAAAGTAGGGAAGGTTGGAGTGATGAAAAGGCTTGATTGCGGATCTCACGACACGGGTTGATACATTGAGTGCTAAGAGATTCAAGTATCGGACTCCAGTAGGTGGTCCATGCTGCTCCTGAATTAGAGACTAGGTTAGGAAGGTGAGGGAGGCATAGCAAACCTTCTTTCTTCTCTAGGTGAGATTGTTTAATCAAGTTCGGAACCCTAGGGGTGAGCTGGTAAACCATGAGCACAGCTTTAGAACCACGTGCCACAATCTCGGCATCCCTAAACTTCGTTAGCTTTCAACGACTAGTAAGCCTTTCCAACAACTTACGGCCTGTCAACGATCTTTTTTGCCTTCCCTCGTTTAGTTAATTTATCTTGTTTTTGCTCAAAAATAGATCCGACGCTACCCGCAGACGCAAAATCGTTGAGAAGGGAGACCACCGGAACATAATTATCTGAAGTGACATAAGGCGGCTCCGAGGTGATAAGCTCCATAATACTAAAGGCCTCTGCCGAGGCGTCAGCATTAGGCAGGAGTATCCTCAGAAGGACCCAGAAATCCGGTGAATTGACCATTTCTGTCTTGAGTGAGGAGGAAGCACTCTTCACACATTTTGATAACCCCTTGACGACTGGTGAAGCTGATTTAGCCAGTAGACCTTTATCCAGAGTCGCAATAGAGTGCAGTAGGACAGGAACATTGAGGAACGACCTGTCATGGCTAGCTTGTAAGTGGGAAAACAAGTAGTAAATAACCCTCGAGACAACAATCTGATGCGTGAGCCCTGCGTTCCGAACAATACTTGTCAATGTCTCGGCCAGTATTTTTCCATGTTCAGCCACCGTCTCCTCATCCCTCAGCACCAAGCAGGTTGCTAACTCTAGCACATATACCACAGCTGGATCATATACCGGCCCCTTCTTAACAGGATTAGGTCCATTGGGAGACTGTGACGGGTAATCAGGCTTAATGATGACAATATTAGTGCCATCGTCTTCATCCTCATCGAAATTCGGGAGCTGTGAGAGAAGTGCGGTGACCAGAGATCCCAAGTTTGTCGCATCGAGTTGCCTAGGGCACGTCAATATCAAACCTCAGGAGAGTCATCGCAGGGGTTATACATTATATTTGCAAATATGTCCCCAAGATAGCACGCATTAATACAGTCCACAGTACACAAGGTGCTGTCCAGTTCTTCATCTGAAGGTTCTGGGGGCTCATCACTTGCATAGCTAGAAAGATATGAGGAAAGCGCTGAGAAGAGGCCAGCTTCCTTTGAAGTCTGATTTCTTTCTATGACGACAGAAGGCGTTTGTAATGGGATTGAGGGAATATCCAATCCACTCTCGGACTGGGAAAAGAATGGTGGAATCAAGGAGTTCACAAATAGATTTAGCCATATACGGACAATCTATATCATAATTAGAAAGTAGGCTATAACAGCGGATCCCAAGCTGGCAAACCTGTTTCCATCCCTCCCTCAAACCCTTCTCATTGCTTGTAACGACCCGAAACAAAACAACTGTTGCCAACTGTGCCTTGAAATCCCTTCCGAATTTCACTGCCAACTCCGAAACCATGACGCTATTGCTATTGACCTGAATTTCAGTGTTGAGCGCGGTACTGGGAGGCGTTTCAGTCGAAAGGGTGCTAATGGTGCTCAAGCAGCGAACTATATGATCCAGAGCTTCAGTCAACCCATATTTCGCAGCGATCCTAGCACACTGATCAAATCCAGCGATGACTCTTGAGAACACGGCGTCATCAGTGGCAGACAAGAACACATAACTGAGTGTTGCGATTATAGGTTTCCAGGTAGCCGCAAACATGTCTGCATCGTAGATATTAGTATCGCAAATCACCAAGTCTCCCGCCGACATTGTTTTAAGGAGCAGCTCTCTCCAGGCATAGTCGAACGCATGCTTATTGTCGTGCTCCTCTGGCAAGATAATCTCGTTGTTCTTGATAGTATCAAAAATCGCTTGCAGGTATGCTGGCTCAAAGTTCTTGTCGCCATTAACACCTCTAAGGTTCCGGGCAAAATCTTCATATTTCATCCGTGCTTGGGACTGCAGCGAGTCAGCAATTGATTCCCTCCATCTCATAATGACCAATTGCTTGGCTAACCTTTAAATTAGGATTATGTTGATCCGTGTTAAGCATAATAATAGCGTAACTCAATACAAAAACCGCATCCTTGTCCTCAACATCGTCCGGCTTGACACCAGAGCAGTATTTCTCCGAGAAAACAGTGACGATACGTTCGATCAACGCAGATTCACCAGGTAAACGGAATGTCTCAAGCATGACTCTCAACGCTTCATCGACACGTTTGCCGGAAAAATCGAACATTTCCATAAAAACCGTGAGGATGTCCATGTTAGACTTCTTAGAAAGATACTCTCCAAGCAGCTTCTTGTTTATTCGTGACGTGCCTTTGAGGAATCGAGCAATTGAGTCTGGGTTGTCAGCTCTATCAATGATATTTTCTGCGACAAGATACTGAATTCCCTTTTTAGGATCTTCATTGAACTTATTAGCTCCGTTGATGATGATCTGTTTTCGTGCTCGCTGCTTCCGAAGTTCTTCCGGATCGGGGTACCCCTCGGTCACTGGCTCATTGTTGAGACGTTCCGAGATGAAACCAATGTAACCGAGCAAGGCATCCAAACAAAGCGGGGGAACATTCGTCGTGCTCCAGGTTGCAGAATCAGGGAAGGCATTCTATATAAATAGTCAATAAAAATTCTTCACCCACTCAATAAGGACATATTCTACCCTAGATAGAAAGCTAACAACATCCTCACAAAGGCCACTTCTGTCGACCTCGCAGTCATAGTTGACGTATAGCTCCACCATAAAGCTTGGTATCCTAGCCAAAGCCCCTACGCTCTCAACCATAGCCTCCCTAGCGTCAGGTCTCCTAGACCCCCCCTCCATGCCAAGCTTCTGCCTTTCCTTCACAGGCACCGGTGTGGATCTTCCGCTGCTGGGTGCCTGGCAGACCCCCTCATAGAGCATTGGATCTATCCCTGGTTCTCTCGGAATATCAACTTTAGGATGTAGACAAGCAATAACATATGACAAAAAGAGCTCTTGCTGCAACTTCAGTACACCTCTGGTAGTGGCCAAGAGGGTTCCGGTAACCCTCAAGGACTCTTGGAGTATAGTCATGGTATCTGACCTCACCAGCTGAAAAAGATATCTGCAAAGATCATCCTTCGCCAGGTTTGCAAGGCTGGGGTGTTTAGCAATAGAAGGTCCAGCAACCTCAAACGCAACGTCAATTATTCTCATTGCCATTACCCTCATAGTGTCCGTGTGAGCCTTATTATGCGGATCTAGTAGTTCCACCAGCACTCTCAACAGCTCCCGTATCGATGGTAGGGAGTAAGGCTTAACCTCCTGCTCCTCCTCCGCGACCTCGGTGACCGCAACCTGGTCTCCAGTAGCTCCTGCGAGCGCAATTGAGGGTGTGGATGCATCCCTGCTTTTTTCCGAAGACTGCGAAGATCTGGGTTCGCTCGCTTGCGAAGAAGTATCACCGTTCACCGAAGGCTCCATCTTAACGCTCTCCATCTCGTCTTTCGAATTCGCCTCTAGGTCACCGCCAAGGACATCGGCCTCGATTTCCAAGTGCTTCAGTCGCTCAAACACAACCTGGCACATAAACACCATGGACATCTCCGCTGATCGTCTTAGCACCTCGGATAGTCGCATCTGGCAACACATGCTTAATCCGGTCTCCATCATTTCGCAGACACTCTCGTCACCGAGCAACTCCCCCCCCGGTCCCGAAATCATCATCTCCATAAGTTTCAAAATCCGTAGCAGCACGACCTCGTCTTGGGCTGAATCGGAAGCTTCAAAGCGGCAGTGGGTGATTGCTGACGATAGGAGCTGCATTGCTAGCGAGAGTCGGGGAGAGTCACGATTGATCAAATCATACGCAAAGAACTTTGTCACGGCAATTAGAGCAAGTGAGGTAATAGGTCCTGATGTAGACGAAGACCGGATAACCTGTAAAAAGGGATGTAGAAGTGAAGGAGTATCGAATTTCCTAATATCTAGACATCTCCCCCTAAGCGTCAATCCTGCTAATACCATCCAAAGAAACCGGGCTTCTACTACCTTTACAGTCCTGTAAATCACTCCTCAATTTTGCAAAGGCTGCCATGAGAGGGTTATCCTAAATAATAGGAAAGAAAAAAAAGTCAATTCGCCCCTCCCCCAACGATCAGGCCAGAATGCACGAACCTGAATACTCTTCCCCCTCTTCCCCCTCAATCCCCACCTGCTTGTCAGCCCAATATCCAACCCCACCTCTTCACCACCCAATTTTCGTCTCTGCAACCCCCTAATAGGGCTTCCAGGAACAGGTGTGCTCAACCCGCTCCCAGTCGCACTCCCAGATCCCCCAGAGACAATATTACCCCCTCCGCCTCCCAGGATGACAGATACGGAGCTCTGGGCCCACCGCGCATTCTTGCGCATGGCAGAGGTGACGGAAATGCATTCCGTAGTGACTAGAGCAATAGGACTAATCGCCACGGAAATTTTCTGAGGGGTAGATAAGGCGAGAAGTTCTTCCATTGCTTCGGAAAGTCGAGAGAGCTGGAGTGAGATGCGATTGTGGTAATAACTGCGGTTGGAGCCCCTGGGGAAAATGGTGGTGGGGGAGGTGGTAATTGTGGAGTTATGTTTATTGGGCTCGAACCCTGAGGCTTAGCGTTAAGAACTCCAGGCAGCTTCCTGGGAGGTGACACTGTAAAGGACAACGGCCCGCTGCCAAACACATCTGCTTTATGTAAGGGTCTTGGCGGGAGTGATGTGCTGTGAGTCAACGCTATTGGACAGATATCATCACACCAATACCGGTATGAGTACTGTATAAAATGCCCTAAAAATCGGCCAAGGATACATATGGTAGTTTTTTATAATATTAAGGGGAAGTTGGGGTACCAATTTTGGATTTGGGTAAGAAGATAAAAAGGTGATACGAGTAAATTTAAGGACAGATCCCCTCCCTCTTCCATGACAACTGTCCGCATCCACAATCGCCCCATACAACACAAACAGCCGTCCCCAACTGCAAAGCATGCTAAGGACAAATGGGAAAGGGTGTCATATCATAATATTATCAAGAAATGAGAAACAAAATTTCCGCAAAATCACACGCCCCCTCTCCGCCTAATGCAACCCCCAACAATCTAATGCCACCTACCCACAATCTAATCAGCTCTCGAGTCCCAACCATCGAGCAATGTAATAAGTCTAAGAGAGAAAAATGAAGAACACTAGAAAAAAACAATTTATCACTCCATAAGTGCTTTCAATGCTTCCACGCCAACCTGAAGAACCTCAGGGTTTCGAGTCCCACGAAGAGAATCCCTGATCAAATCGATCGCACCCTTTCTCCGGAATCTTTCTGCATACTCTGGCTTTTGACAGACAAAGTTCCTAACACAAACAATACCTCTGTGCCTCATTTCTTCGTTTTCCTCAATAGCCATCTCAAGGAGGGTGTCCAGACCTTTCTCCCTTCTCATGATAGCCTCACAAGCCTTGTCCCATTCTGTCAGCATAGCCAATGCCCCACCTGCAGCTCTCCGAGTCGCTAAGTCCTCTACGTCTGCAAGTGCAAGCAGCACGTGGAGTCGATTACTCGCAGCTTTAGAACCATCGGCAAACTTGGCAACTCCTGTGGGGGAAGCCATGAGGTTGCATAGTAGTTCCATTGAAGCTCTTTGAACCATGATGTTGTTTGAAAGCAAAGTTTCCTCAATTTTAGACCACCCAACGCGGACAATCAAATCCCGGGTTGAATCATCGGTCGAAGCGAGATTAGTGAGAGCGAGAAGGGATTCAAAAACAGGTAATAGGTCGTTCTGTTCTTCGTTGGTTTCGAGTAGGGCTAGAAGGGGTCTCACGGCCGAAGCGGCTGGCAGCTGCGACCCGAAAACGTGTGATGGATTTGTAGAGACTAATACTCGGGCTAGCGCGTGAGACGACGACAGTTTAACCTTCTGATCCTGTTCGGAGTCACCGGCGACTGATGCATAGAACTGCAATAGTAACCTAACACCACCTTGCTGAGCTACTAGCCCCCGATGCTTCTGATTCTTTGAAAGTGACAGAAATATACTAGAGATAACGGCGACAGCACTGGGGGATACCCTCTTACTGCAAGCTACCAAGGCAGGGACGACACCCGCTCCTAAAAGAACTTTGCACCTCATCGTAACCTTTTCATCTTTATCCGCCGGGTCAGGTTCGAGCTTGGCTTGCGGCGTGGAATTGGCATAATTCCTTAGTTGAGCAACCCTTTTTTGTTCCTCCGATAATGACGGCAAATAACACGTGAGGTTGGCTACTACTGTGAGGCCTCCGTACATGATAGTTGACTTCCCGATCGAATCTTTTAGTGTCTCTAAAAGTCTTTGTAAAAACTCCTTGTCCTCCACCAGTGACTCCTTGACAGATGGCTTCAAAGTAGCATAGGCCAATCCTTCCATAGCCGAATTCCTTGATTCAACATCGTCCTTAAGCATCATCTCCCGGAATACAGCAGCAAGCTCGTCGATGCCTCTCGGCGCAACCCCAGGATCTCCGCTCCCATAACGAACTTTTGCCAAAATCGTAGATGCAATGCCTTTGAGGCTTCCACCGCCCCGAATAACAGCTTCAAGATACGCCTCGCAGTGTATAGCGATCGCAGCACGACAAGCCTTGTCGACACAAGCAGCACTCATCATCTCTAAAACTGCTTGCTCAACATCCGAAGGCCGTCCCTGAAGTGATGGTACAAGTTCCTCCACAAATCCTTCCGTCAAGAGCAACCCTGCGACAACCTTCGGTACGAGGGGGAAAATGGCGGCAGCAGCAGAGAACGCAATCCGAAGATCGTCATCCGAGTCAACAGCCAGTCGCGATGAAATGAACTTTCCCAACATACTGCCCGCAGTGCTCTCATCTGTTTCAGCGAATCTAGCAGTGGCAAGTGTAGCATGAGAGCGCAAGTCATTGGAGGATCGAATGTCGAGAATGGAAAGGATTCGCTCCAGAGAGGTCTGGCCAATGAACGAGTGAAGCTCCGCGGCATGTGTGGCTAACAACCTGGCGATAGAACGAATAGGCCACGAATCGATCTCGCCAGGTCCAGTATTGAGTGTTTCCAAAAACAGCTTGAAACAATCCTTTATCGATCTTTTCCTCTTCGCTTCCGATTCCCATGCAGCAGGATCGAGCAAAGTCACGACCAACCCATCAATAGCATCTCCCCCGATTTCTGCAAGCGTCTCAAACATTTCCTTTGTATTTTCACCGACAGAACCCGCTAAGTGTTCCCTTCCACCTCTACTAGCACGTAATATCTCGCCCAGGACTTTCCCACCGATGGGCAAAGGGATACTTTTCGCACGCGCTAATAGTAGCTCGACACATTCCGTAGCAGTCGTAGTTTGAAAATTCGAGCTTGGGTCCTTCAGTAAACGTAGCGCATTCTCACCAGCGGCCACATCACTCTCGACAACAAATTTCTGACAAAGCTTTGACAAGGGGTTAATAGCCTGGTCCTTCTGGAAATTGTGGAAGGCAGCGAGAACGTTTTCGTTTTTCGGGGCGAGGGATAGAGCTTCACGGAGAGATCGAACAGCATCCTAGTTTCATTTCAATGGCATATTAGAGCTGAAAAAGCATTGTAAGCAATCGCTGTTGAAGGAATAGGAACAGCTTACATCTTGACGACCGGATTGCAAGTACTCTAGTGATTTTGTGGCGAGTTCCGATGCTCTTGTGTCTGGGAGCTCTCCTTCTGACGATGACATTATTGCTGGCGTTAGGGCTACCGATATTTATTTTATTTTATTTTTTCTTCTTCCGATGAAGAGATGTGAGAGCGGGGTGGGGGGGTTTTAGAAGATTTGGGTGTTTCGAGGGAGGGACCGCTAGGGATTGAGGCTTAGGATAAGTTGACATTGATCTTTGGATGTGGGATGGGGAGGATGGGGGCCAGGTGGACGGCAGTTGGCTGACTTTGGGCTGCAAGGATCCCCGCCGCAGCAAGAATCAAGAGAGGGCTAAGAAGCACCTATCGTCACCTGACATCACTCGCAAAACCTACTATTTTGCAGCCAATCACGGCCTCCTCCGACATCCCCATGATGGGTGTTCAAGGCTAGCTTACAGGACCAATTTTGTAAAGCAACTGTAAGGTGTCATCAGATCAAAAAAAAAAGAAGAGCCAATCTACCCCTCAGCGATAGCATAGCTCGCATTTCTGAGCTCGCCCTATCATAGGCTAGATTGCGTTTGACGCAGAGGGGCATCACAATTACTTTTTTATGCGACAGGATTCGCGCTATGTGGAATGAGATCCAACAACTGGTAGTAATATTCGGATCCTGTCTTGGAGCGGTTATCGTCCGATACGAGTACAAAGTGCTGTAGTGATACAAGTACGATACCGTACTCGAGCACTGCTAGCCTGGCCAGCGCACACGTGCTTAAAAGATCACGAATTGAACGGGTATAATTCAATTCAGCTCGAAGATTAGGTCTCTCATGACAAGGGCTTTTCCACGTGAGAAGCGTGACCGTGGTCTCGAGCTCTACTCGAGTACTTGTATAGCCACTAAACATGAAGCTATTGTGTGTCCTGAGAATGCGGGGGCTAGTCACTAGCTATCACTCGTGGACTAAGCTGGGACTCGGAGGGTATGTTTGCGTAGCGTACACCATTACCCGGCATTCAAATTTCTGGTGTGAATTTCTGTTTTCGGAATTGTAGCTTACAGCTGTAATTTATAGTATGATACTTGTATCGTATCGATTGCCTACGATAGCTATCCATCAGGGAAACTCTTTCAGACACTCGCGAACTTTATCGTTATAAGTGGGCAAGTAATTGGCTAGTAAAAGCCTAAGAAGCGAGTATCAGAATGATAGTTCTGGGGCTGTGCTCGAGCACCCCCGCCTAGTAATAAATTGGTCTAATTCGTACGATCTTGGTTTGAGCCGGCTCCTATATATAGTTATGATACAGTACCCCCACACTAGCACTAACTCTATTGGGTTGTATAGCTCCAATTACCCCCGCAAACCTGCTCTCGCGAGAAAGCACTTGGCAGAAAAATTTCAAAAAGACACTAGTCCCCCGTGAGCCACGAAACCCTATCATCGTGCTTTGACACACCAGCAATGGCTGCTGCCATCTCCACTTTCGACAACAACAACAACCTCTGCGGCCTTTCCAAGACCGGTTTCAATCCACTCTTCCACTCTTCGTCTAATTTCATCCGAATCAGTACCTCTAGCGACTTGAACATGCACGACGCCTCTGATTGCGCCCTCAACTTCCCAGAATCTAGGCACCGTATATCCCTGAACACCTTTCAGCCCACTCACACCAGCAATAGTTTCCCGAAGAGTGTATTCTGAGTTGTCGGGAACTGTCAAAAGAAGATTGCTAGCGGACGATTTTACCAAGGGAATTGCCGATGCGAATATAAGAACAGCGATGAATACAGACGCAAGTGGGTCGAATCCAGTCCATCCACTGTAATGGATCAGACCCGTACTAATCACCACAGATACAGATCCAAGAGTGTCGGCTAAGATGTGCAAGAATATACCGTGCATATTCTCACTATTGTGTGTGTGGGCGTGGCCGCTATGGGTACTCGCTGGTGGTTCTCCACCATGATTGTGGTGGTGGTGACTATCGTGGCCGTGTAGGTGATCACAACTACCCTCATGTGCATGGTTATGTCCATGAGAATGACTATGCGAGTGGCCATGCCCATGAGAATGGCTGTGCGAGTGGCCATGCCCATGATGTGCGTGGTCAAACGCCATAATGCCTAGATTCCACACTTTAGAATTAATCTATTAAGGACGAGTAACTGTCACTTACCAACTAGATTAATTGCCAACCCCATAGAGCTCACAACCATTAATTCACCAAGTCGCGCCATCTCAGTAGGTTCTTGTAAACGCTCGATGGCTTCCCACACAATCTCAACACTGATCAACCTATACCACAGAAACCACCAAATATAAGCAAGATGCCACAAACGGCTTCTGGGGCTAATTCTTACATTAGGAAAATTCCGTTAGCAAATCCAGCAAGAGTATCCATTTTACCCAATCCATACGGATACCTCATACTTGGCGGCCGCTTGCTCATGACGGCTGCACAAAGTCCTACTCCAAGGGCCAGGCAATCAAAGAACATATGCACACTATCAGATATAAGGCCCAAAGACCCGGTCATAAAGCCGTAGCACGTTTGAACGATCATGAAGGCAAAATTCAAACTACTAAAATTAGCAAATCTTTTGGACAACAGACGCCTTTGGTACTTGCCACATAAAGTATCCAATCCTTCGAGAATCCTTCTCAATCAGTATACTATGTACCAAAGGGACCCCTTTTGTCATCTTCAGTAAAGCCCTCGTGACACTTGAAGGGATTTTGATCTCCTTTGGATGTGCATGACTATTCTCAACTTGAGAATAGGCCCCAGCCATTTTGAAACAGTCTGGGGGGTGTTGTGGGATTTTTTGTTTGGGTTGCTGCTCGAAGGTAACGTTGGGCTGCTAAGTGACGTTGAGCTGTTAGGCGCGCTGTAGGCGGGCTGCGAGATTTGGAAAAGCTCGGTGTTTACATAATCGGAGCAGGAGCCTTGGCACGGTTAGAGCTTGACTGCGATGGGAAACTGGTTCCGGGAGCGGCTGCATATGGCTGGACAATTGACGACTTCACAAACCACCCTCCATTCGGACAGATGCTAATTAACTTACCCGTAATTTATGCCTTGAATATTTACAGAGGGGTCGCCCGGGGGAATACAAAAAGGTTACTCGAAGAGGTTAGCAAAAAGGGTTAGAGCCCGTTTGGTTACAACGGTTCCGTTCCGTTCGGCGACCGTTTCCACTGTAAAAAGAGTGTTCTTTCCGTTTTGAAACGGAAGGAAAAGGGCCTTTTGTATGGGGGAACGGAACGGAACCGTTGTAACCAAACAGGCTCTTAGGTGTCCTCTGAGTTGTGCTATCATACCAGCTTTTGAATAAATTGCGTCGCTCATTTATAAAAAATTTTACGCGGTCACGGCATGGTATAAGTACGGCAGGGGAGTATTTCATGCTTTGTCCTGCCGGTAACCTCTCCATCAAACACAAACGATAACGTGAGTCCACTTAATATTCCTACAAATAACTAGAGTATCGAAGACTAACTTACCGGTAGTAGATTTACTGGAAGTCGGTTTAAAATGCTAGGCTTTAGAACTCTTCGCCCCATTGCCGTAAGAGCCTTCCGCCCTACCCTCGTCCAGCCATGGGCTTATCCTCGTAAAAGCTTCCACGAATTCTCTCAAGCTGGGGCCCACCACCACTCTCCTGGCCTGTAATCCTCTGGGACGACCAAGCAGTTGGGGAAGGTTATGGGGCCGATGCATAACCACGTGATTGTTAAAGCGTTTGAGGACCTTGAGGAAAGCATTAAAGAGTTCAAGGTGGAGCTGAAGGAAGAGATACAAGAGTATAGAAGAAAAGCAAAAATCTGGATGAGATGGCTACTCGGAACTTGTTTGGGCGCGGTATGTTGTGAGAAACCCTTTCCTCCATTTCTTTGTATTGACACTTCTGTACTAGGTTCTCGTTATGCTTTATTGTGATCCGAAGGTTCGGAATGAGGGGGTGGAGCGCTTGGAAAAGATCATATCCAAGGGGCAAGAGAAAGTCGGAGGTGAGATGAAAGAGATCCGTGAGACTTTGAAGAGTCTAGGGACCCCTCGCCCCTCAAGTGGCTTGTTTTGATCACTATTAGAGTGCCCTGTTACATGGGTTGACGGGACAAAAAAACAAAAGTAATTAAACTATGAGAACAGACTGCGAACATCTCATTTGATTGATCACCACAGGAAACTTTCCTGTCCAAGTTTAGTCGTTCGTGTGACGGGGATGTCCGAGTAACTTGTGAAGTCGTCTATGAGTACCGGCAGACTTGGTTCAGGAAGTTTTCCCTCCTCCTTCCTGTTCGTATCATAGTTTACATCACTGTGATTTCACTTATGATAACTGTAGCAGCAAGCCAGGTCATGCCCAGCCTCGCTCAGGGTGCTGCCTCGCTGAGCGCTCCCCTAGTCTACCGGTACCAGTACAGTAGAGTTGGCTGTGAAAATGTGGATTGCTAGCAGCTGGCACTAATTTTAGTGTAACGATAGTGATATAATATTGTAGAGAGAAGAATGAAGGATTTTCGCACTGGAGAGAAAAGAAGATGGCGTACTGGCACAGCAGCCGCGACTGCAGCCTATGCTGTACTAGTCTATATAGCAATGTTACGACACTGTGGTACCAGTGTTGTCTCTTGCCTCCGAGCTTTTGTCTAGAGAGGTTTAAAAGATTTTCCGTCCCGGAAAAACGTAAATCCGCTGTGACAAAGTCTGCTTATTTGAGCAGTGGCAAACGAAGGCTTGGACTCAACCATCTTCTGCCTCACAACCCCCCACAACTGGCAAACAAACATCACAAACAAAATGCCTAAGGCCGAAGTAGGATCAACAAAGTACCTTAGCAACCGCATGAAGTCCAAGGGGCTTCAGCGACTACGCTGGTATTGTCAAGTCAGTTTCTACCTGCTTCTTTTAACCCCCTGCGATGATCATTGCTAACACCTCACATCACCAGGTCTGCGAGAAGCAATGCCGTGACGAAAATGGCTTCAAATGCCACACACAGTCCGAGTCCCACGTTAGACAAATGCTCGTCGTAGGCGAAAATGCGAAAAAGCACATCGCCGATTACTCCGCCCAGTTCCAGCGGGACTTTTTGATGCTCCTGCGCACCTCACACGGCGAAAAAAAAATCAACGCGAATCACTTTTATCAGGAATACATTGCGAATAAGGAACACATTCATATGAATGCTACGCGATGGACGAGCCTCTCGGAGTTTGTCAAGTTTCTTGGGCGTGAAGGCATTTGCAGAGTTGAGGATGGCGAGAGGGGGTTGATGATCGGCTGGGTAGACAATTCTCCAGAGGCACTACAGAGGCAAGAAGCTATTCGGAGGAAGGAGCGACAGGATCGTGGCGATGAGGAGCGAGAGCAGAAGGCGCTGAAGGAGATGATTGAACGTGCAAATCGGGATGCGGAGATAGGTGGGAAGCTCGGGGATGACGATACCCCGAAAGAGTTGAATCGGGAAGAAGGTGAAAAGATCAAGTTAGCTTTCGGTGCGAAGAAGTCTGCATCACCCACACCAGCCGAATACTTGAATAAAGATACCCCGGTCGAAGAGGCCAGGCCTAATACCACAGAAAAGGTCTCCATTAAAATGGCCCCGAACAAACCTAAGAATGTGTTTGCGGCTGCAGGCAAAAAGAGAAAGGACAGCAGGAAGGACAAAGATGGGAAGGACGGAGCTTCAGAACAGCCAAAGCGGCCTATGAGCGAAGCGGAGAGAATCATGAAAGAGGAATTGGAAAAGAAGAAGTTGCGGGGTAATGGGTTCAGTGGGCCTGGGTTCAAGCGACAAAAAGTTGCCTAATTTCGTTTCGTTCTCATTTATTTTTATTTATTTTCTTCGCCGGTGTTGTTTGTGTTTCTAAGCTCGACAGGTTTTATAGGGTACGTACGGTATGGGAGTTTATTTCTTTAGGTGTTTCACGAGCTTAAGGCTCATTACCTGTACAGTAACTTGGCTATTCTAGAGTTTTTCTTGAATTGATGCCTAGAAGTCGAATGAAACAACGCGTGATCAGGCCTAATTTATAGAGGGAGACTTAACGTGGTGCAATTGTGCTCGAGTACTACGGCAGTGTTTGGCACGAGAGTTTAAAGCAAAGCATTAACCCATCAGTTTGTAATTCCTCGGCAAGGTGGCAGCAGCTTGTATGCGGTGCTCTGCTCCGCAGTAAATTCATGGCTCAGTGGTGGCAACCTCCACATTGCTCGAGTGCATACCGTAGACTACCGTACCTGTACGGAATTATTAGACCAGAACCCATTGCATGCTGCTGTGGCCTATGGTGGGCCCGTGCAAGTACCTGTACCGTCTAGTGCCAGATCATCTGGATCTGAATTCAATGTGGGCACTCAGATATGAATAGATAATTTACCATACAATTTTTTGATCGCTGTGTCGGGGCACCCTGCTCTATACCGGATACCTGTACTGGACTGTGCAGTTGATGAAACCAGGAAGTTGGGATAATACTCGCAAAGCGAAGGGAAATAAAGTCCCCGTCTTCCCGTATTATCGCATCTCCCCTGCTAGTAGACCTTTTTTATGATACCGGTATGTCATGATGCGGAGAGACGTCCTATGTTAAACTGGTTCACAAGCGGCAACGAGGAATCTCATCGGAGGAATTCTAATTCAGCGAATAACCCACATCTTGTGTTCCGATTCTGAATTTGCACCGACAGGCACCATGGCCCTGCAGCGGAAGCTGTCGAATGGATTCTTGCAGTTGCCACAATGTCTGAGGCTGCTGGCTATCAACTACCGGTATTGTCCTTGATCGTCTCCTCGCCTCGTTTCACGTCTCTCCGAACTGTGACACCGTGGCCTTCGGCTTACATAGGGGAGGTCAAGAATGGGATTAAAGGGAAGAATGATACCGGTACTCGCACGGTGGAACAAGACTGGAAAAATACCAGTGCTGACAGACAGGAACAGAATCAGCTTTGAAATCACTTAAGATACCTTTAAGTGGCGCGGTTTCTGAGCTGATAGTTTGATCTTTTGCGCTTCTCATCCCACCCCGCTTGTCGTTCAATTGGAGAAGCCCTCATAATCCTACTTAAACGCTGCAGTCCTACTTGTACGACTCGTTCGATTTGTCTTCCGACCCTTGGCTGACCAAACTCCTTTAGTAGATCTGGCCTCTCCTCAGCCTACATTCCCTTTAATTTATTCTCCACATATACCGGCACTCGCTTTCTCACTTCCCTAGTCCCGCCTTCTAAGGGATCGATAGAGTGTGTTTTCCTCAAGGCGATCTTCGACTGTTGCATCTTCGCCATCCATCATTTGTGCCCTGCACAACCTTAACTCTTCGGCGAAAAACACCAAAAAATAATGCGTGTACAACATCTACAACAGCTGTTTGCCGCGCTAATCATATCCGTATCTACAATTGTAGACGCGAAGTATTCAATCTGCCCTGTAAGCTACCATTCCGATTTGTTTTGTTTTGCACTGGTTTGCTAATTGTTCTATTATTATAGAATAAACCTAATGAGCTGGTACCCGACGGGTGTGCATCTTATTCAACCATTGAGAAGTTAAACGAGAAGCTTTACCCACTTGTTAACGATATAACCCAAGAAACGGACTATTTTAGCTATTACCGGCTCGATCTCTTTAGCCGAACATGTCCATTCTGGTCTGACGATGAAGGAATGTGCGGTAACATCGCGTGCGCTGTAACGACAATTGACGAAAAGGATATCCCCCCAATATGGCGAGCGGAAGAACTTGGAAAGTTAGCAGGTCCTAAAGCAAGTCACCCAGCGACCAGGCAGCCGGAGGAGCCATCTCCATTGGCTGGTGCATTGGGCGAGGAGACCGAGGAGAGCTGTGTTGTTGAGGAGGACGAGTGCGATGAGAGGGATTACTGTTTACCTGAGGATGAGTCGGCAGGCGGGAAGGGCGATTACGTCAGTTTGACAGAGAATCCAGAGAGGTTCACTGGGTACGCGGGAGCAGGTGCGGCGAACGTTTGGAAGGCGATCTACCGGGAGAACTGCTTTTCGAAACCACGTGGTGAGAGCTCCCTTGGTTCCACCGGGGGTTCTGCGGGGGCTGGGGGGAATGGATTTCAAGGATTTGCAGCCCCGGGAAACCAAGCTGCGATGGGATTTGTGAATGTTATGCAGTACAAAGGGAAGCTTGATCTTAGCGATCTGGAGGTTGACGATGAGTGCTTGGAGAAACGAGTCTTCCACAGAGTCATCTCGGGGATGCACGCCAGTATTTCGATGCATCTTTGCTGGGACTACCTGAACCAGTCCACTGGAGAATGGGTGAGTTATTATTTCCAATTCTTGGGTTAAAGGCTGAGCTAACCTCCGATTGCAGTCACCCAATCTTAGCTGTTTCGTCAATCGCTTCGAAAACTACCCTGAGCGTCTTCAGAACATCTATTTCAACTACGCTCTACTGGCCCGTGCCGTCGGAAAGCTCAGGAACTATCTACCAACATATACCTTCTGCTCGGGCGACTATTACCAGAATCGCATTACCAAATCCAAAGTCGTCAAGTTGGCCAATACTGCCGCCTCCATCGCTCCACAGATCTTTGATGAGTCATTAATGTTTAGAGATGAGATGGTTGGACTAAAAGAAGAGTTTAGAAACCGCTTTAGAA
The DNA here is from genome assembly GCA_003521225.1 of Tuber microsphaerosporum. Classification (NCBI taxonomy): domain Eukaryota; kingdom Fungi; phylum Ascomycota; class Pezizomycetes; order Pezizales; family Tuberaceae; genus Tuber; species Tuber microsphaerosporum. The sequence goes on along the minus strand of QOVD01000269.1, from coordinate 82,889 downwards.
ATGTCAGCCGGTTGATGGACTGCGTCGGATGTGACAAGTGCCGACTTTGGGGAAAGGTCCAGACTCAAGGATACGGAACCGCCTTGAAAATTCTCTTTGAGTTTGACGAGAGCAAGAATGCCAACGACAACCCAGTCCTACGAAGAACAGAAATGGTCGCGCTGTTCAATACTTTCGGCAGGGTGTCGCACTCATTGCGCGCACTAGAAGGGTTCAACCAAATGCTAAATGAGAAGAATGAGGCAGATAGCAGCGGGAGGCCTGCATGGCCCTCGGGACATGGAGACAAAAAGTCTACGAAAGGCGAGCCGGAGAAGAAGGAAAAGAAGGTCGAGGAGTCCAGGAATATTCCCGATGTCCTCGAAGAAGAGAAGCAGGATGAGCTCCCAAAAGGTCAAACTCTGAGTGAAGAATTCTGGCAAGAGGTTGACCTCGTCTGGAAGACATTTTTGTTTGTCATCAAAAGTTGGTACAACGTTCCCAGATACATGTAAGCCTCCCCATCTCTTTAAAACTCTATTATGGCTGCTAACTCTCCACTAGATTCATAATCGCATACTCAGAAGTCGCCCAACGATTCGATATGCTCATGGGAAGACCAGTACGAGCCGGGCTATACACATGGGCCGACTTGAACCATCCTCGAGCTGAACTCTAGAACCAAAGGGCCGGAAAAAACCCCCCGAAGGGTATTATATATACCATCGCCCATTTGGTTAAACATGCTTCCCCTTTTCTCACTCTTCATTCTCTTTGTAGGGTTTTTTATATCTTCCCTTTCTTTTCTTTCCTTGGATTTTGTCTGGAGTTCAGGATATTAGATATTCCCCCACCTTGAACCCCTGTTATAAGAATGGCACCATACACACACCCACACTGTAATTTTACGAAAAGTCTCGATGGATGGTTATTGTTTTTTTCTCAGATGTCTTTTTTGTTTGAATATTTTAGCTTATACCTTTGCGAATATCATTGGGGAGGGAGTTAGTGTGCATGTATGTTAGTTGAGGTGGAGGGTTAAGGTACCGGTAGATATTTTATCTTTCTGCCATGCTCGTGTTGTTTGCCTGGTCACTTTACTGAAGGATTGTTGTACGGTGGGCACCATGGCAAAACGAGTGGCGGCACATGGAAACCTCTACGCCCAATCGCCCTCCAACCCCGGCTAAGGAAGGACGCAAGGGAAGCTCAAAGGAGCCACGAACGGAATGAGGACTCCGCCAGCAGTACTACCACAAGTGATAACGGCAATGACAACCCTACACGTTCCAGCACTACTACACATCCCGTACAACATTCACTTTCTGATGGGATTGGGAAACCTAACCCTGGTATTCACGAGTGATGGGTAGTGACTAGTTGATTAGTCTGGGGTTTGTGCTTGGTCTGGAGTGGAGGGGGTTGGAGTGGCTGCAGCCTGGTGTAACTTGGGGATATTATGGGATTTAAGAATGGATGGTATAGTACTGTGTTTGGGGGAGGGTGGTTGCCTTATGCTTTACGCGTGGCCTGGGCGGGGATATAATATTATTATTATTACTACAATATATATTTTTGAAGTGTTGATTGATTCTCATGCTATCATAGCGGGATTCTGTTATCAGCACCTGTAACGATATCAAACATTGAATTCAGTATGGTAAGCTCTCTAGAATGAGGTGCCGCACTCGGGGAGGGACGAAAAGGTCGAAAAAAAAAAAGAGGAGCAAGATTGTCGGGGGGAGTGAGCAGACAGTCAGTATAGATACAAAGCAATAAGCTCTGGCGGACACAAACAACTTGGAGTAGATACCAACAACCCTGCGTTTCTTTCCACAAAGGTTTACCGGTATCTATTGATCAACACAAGTTTTCCGATTTTTTCATTCCCACCCGAGGCCAGTACCGTATCATAACGACATTTAACTGAGCCCCGCAAAGTGGTTAACTACTGGTGCCGTCCATCCCCTCTCACTCACCCACCATCCAATACGACCGTCGTCTAGGCATCGGGCTCAGATATGTACCTGCAAATTCTGGGTAAACCGGCCCATCGCTACCGGTATTTCCTAGGGTTGCCATTGTTTCTCTTAAGTCATAATCCTGTAGGAAACGCGCATTCTAGGGATAGTTGTATTATAACTACTATACAAGTACTAGCGGTGAGTCGAGTTTACCCAGAACTTGCGGGTGGCCAGTGCTCTGCAGCATCAATTTACTCAAGTGATCATACTGCAAAATTCTGCCTCATTCAGGGTTCTACTGAACCAGAGCCATTGCACAATTGGATTTTCGAGGGGCTGGGCAGAGAGTCAGGTATGATACCGGTATATCTGGCCTTCTTCTCGAGTACCGCACTAGTATTGGTAATCATTTATTTACCTAAACGTTAACTTAAAGCCAGTTAATTTAATCTATTCTGGTGCCTTTGCAAGGCACACCTTAAAACTCGTTGCGGAAAGGCTTTACCGGCACCCAACTGCCATGCCGTACTTCAGAGGGGGGGGATGATAAATAGAGTGAATGAGTCAGCGTTTTTCATTCAAGTCAAGCACCGCAGGATATCTCCTCCGAGGGAAGCGGTGTTTTTCGCTATGATACTCCATCAGGCAGTCTGTCTCGGTTGGGCGGAACGGTAGCTATGCCATAATCGTTCATTTTGTGCCAAATTCTCCATGAGGGGGCATTTATGTAGGCGCGTCCGAATTTCGCAGACATGGTTGAAGTTAGGCGGTGATATTTGGTGTATCATACCAGTATGGTGCGCTGGATTATTCAAAAATAATTTTTACACCTGAGGCGGTGATGCGGTGATGCCGCGATGATAGAATTCTATGTTGCTCCCAGCGGGGCACAAAGAAGCACTACGTACGGTAGTTTAAATTACTAGTATTTGGTACTTGTCACAGGCAAGAAGTGACCGAAAACAGGGGTTCGGAAAATATATGGTAAAAAATCCGTGCGCGCCACAAACTTACCACTCGTATTTTCGGTCACTTTTTTTTTTTTTTTTTTTTTTTTTGTCACACTTTTATTGTACTAGCTAGCCAATACACCTTATCCTATCTAACTAATAACAAAGGGCTTTTTATAGCAACTTAGTCTGTTTGCCCTATATCCAACTTCTCCCCTCGCTCAACTCATGTCATCCTCACCACCCTCCTCTCTCTCCCAATCTCGCCTTGTGTAAGGCTTAAAAACCACACCCCTTCTACCGCCTCTCTTGACCGTGAACCCCCTCGAACCCATACCGGGTGGACCAGTTGCAATGGCTGACCCCTCCTGTACCGGTGAAGGCACCTCCTCATTGTTTGGAAATCAACTCCCACTCCCTTCCGTCGTGACCCTGCTCACGAACTTAACCCTCCTCAAGTCATGCTCACCACCCACCACCTGATCAACCCCTACCAATCCCTCAACCAAATCCTTATCCCTCTCCTTTCCCAACCAACTCCTCCAGTCATCCCCCAACTCCTCCAGTCATCCCCCAACTCCTCCCTCTCGACCTTTTCCTTCATATCTCTCCTCACCTCTTTTACCTCCTTTCCTAACTCCACCACCACCGACCTCATACCCTCTACCGTCAACAACACCTTCCTCAAAGCATGACTCTCGCTAGTCATGATTTCATCCATCTGATCCTTCACCCACACCCAGCCGGATTGTTTTCGTATAGGCTGCACTGCTTCATACCTCCTGACCACGTGCCATCTACCCCTAACCCACAACCCCTGCTTAATCAGCCTCAACGCCTCCGCCTCACCCCTAACAAACGCCACCACTGTGGATGACGTTTTCCCTTTCTTCTCCCTTCTCTCCCTCTCTTTCTCGTCCACCAACCACCTGGCACCGTCAGAAATCACAAATCCCGCCTCTTCCAGCGCATCCACAACTCCACCAATCCTGACCGACCACAACACACCCCCAACTTTTAACCCTATCACTATCCTCTTACCGCTCAATCCCACAGGGTCAAACGGTATCCCACTTCCCTCTACCCTCCTCTTCTTCCCTTCCACCACCTCCTCTACCATCTCCTTAATCCCCCTCTTCCCACTAACCGGAGTCGTCGGCCTCCACTCTCCCATTGTAGTTGGTTTCCTAGGCGTAAAAGGAGTAACTCTCTCCACTCTCCTCATTATCTCCTCTCTCTCCGCCGAAGCTAGCTTTGATTCCGCCTCTGTAAGCTTCTCTCGTAAAAGGGATACCTCCCTCTTGAGGCTGGCAACTGTGTACTCGGGCTCCATTGAAGTGTAACTTAAATGGTCGTTGATGCTGTGATTGGACAAAAACCCTATCGTGGGTTGGTGTAACAAGTAATAAAACCTTTGGGTGGGGTTGTAACGGGCACGGAGCTTGTTTCGGTCACTTCTGGCCTGTAACGAGTATCAAGAGGATGGTGCACAGTGTGTGTGTGTGGCGCAGGCTTGTTATTATACTCAAATCAGCTCCTGGAGGAGGTGATTACTGTGCCCAATGGGACGGGATGGGAAATGGAGGGCTGCCTTTGAAACGAAATAACTTGATTCCTTAGCGATCTCTCATACTGGTACTCGAATGCATAGAAATGGGTCCAGGTCGTTCCTCATAACTGTGGTGGCGGCATTCAATACAGTACCAGTATTGGCTAAGGTGTGAGTGTTGGAACTGCCGCAAGCAACTCGTATCGTGCTCGGGAAATCATGGTATCGTCGCATGTAACACGAATCTGCGAGCATGAGTTTGTGTGTGTGATACCGTGCAGCACATTATCCATCCAAACTGCACTCAGCCTCAGCCTCTTTCCACCGAAACACGAACGAATCCCCTGGAATATATTTCTCTCCTAGACTTTTCCCCCTAGATCTTCATCCCACACACACACTCATCACCACAATCCATTCCTTTTACTCGCCACTTTGGTTGAAGCTGGGCTCTTTATTTATCTGGAGCTCAACGTTACTTTGATCTTGCTGCAAAACCTTTACGGGCTCTATTGGACTTGCGTACCGTAGTCCAGTCGTCACTGTCTCGTGGTCGGCGGTTGAACTCCGTGTTGCCCAATATGCTATTGCTGAGGGTTTGGGCTCTTGCAGCTGTTTGGCTGGCCACAGTAAGTTTCCATTCTCCTTTTTACCTCTCTAATCAGAGTTTGATAGCTGATATGTGTTGCGTCACCTGTAGCAAGCCCTTGCGAAGAAATCCCCCAAGGTTTCAAAAACTAAGCTTGACAACTTACCATTAGTATTCTTCTATTTCGATGATAGTCCGGTAATGGAGATTCAAGGCTCATCTTTCGGGAGTTGGGGCTGACTGGCTATGGTCAACTAGGTGATATTAACATTAGATGCGCACGCAAACAACGTATGGCGATCTGGCGATGATGGAAAGTCCTGGCACAAGGTTAACGGGGTGCCCGACGGCGTTGCTTGGGATATCGTAGAGCATCCTTTTGATAAAAAACGGGCCTTTATATTTGGAGAGGGGAAGGAGCATTGGTACACCGAGAATCGAGGCGAGAAATGGTACAAATTCAAATCTGAAGTCTCGCCTTCACTTATTCAGCCACCTCTTGTTTTCCACGCCAAGGAGCCCGAATGGATACTTTATTCCGGCAGGATTTGTGAGGATGATGATGATTTCTTCGGACTTTCTTGTAAGGAAGTGGTGAGTTGCTGCTATAACACCTGATGCCCCAAAAGGAGTTCCTTTGTTGATACACACCGAATGGTAGACTTATTACACGAAAGATGGGTTCGACAGCAAAATGAAGAAGCTTAAGGAAGGTACGCATGGATGTATGTTCGCTCACAGTAGTCCCGTCTTCGAGGGTGAAAAGGATGAAACGGTTCTCTGTATTGTCAACGGCGACACGTCCTACACAGAAAGCCGGAAGCTACTTATTTCCAAGAATTGGTTCAAAGATTCCGAAGAACCAAAGTTGGATGGCTACAAAACTGTCAATGGATTGGCTGGCCTTGCGGGAATCCAGAAGTTCATTGTAGCTGCTGTAAAAACCCGGGGCACAGACGAGATGGCTCTGTATGTCACCCCTGGATCTTGCAGCGGTATGCTTCAATCTTTGCTTACTATGTATAGATATGTCACGGATGACGCCAAGACCTGGCATCGTGCTGAATTTCCACATGATCACGGCGGTCTCAGAGAAGATGCGTACACAATTTTGGAATCTACATCATACAGTATCCAGGTAGATGTTCTTACGACGAAGATAATGAATCCTATGGGATCGCTATTCACTAGTAATTCAAACGGGACATATTTTACGAGGAATTTGGATCATACCAACCGCATACCTGAAGGATTAGTCGATTTCGAACAAGTCGCGAACATTCAAGGAATTGTCTTGGCGAATGTGGTTAAGAATGCGGATCAAGTTCTTGAGAGTCCTCTTACCCGCAAAGAGATACAGTCCATGATCTCCTTCGATGATGGCAAATGGGATACTTGGGTACCATTAAAGGGGCCAGAGGACAAGAGGCTGAATTTGTACTCTGTCACCGCACTGGCAGATGGTGGGCGTATTTACTCTAGCCCTGCTCCGGGTATCCTTATGGGTGTTGGGTCGCTTGGGGATCGTTTGGCGGAATACAAGGACTGTGACCTTTTCTATTCCGACGATGGGGGGTTGACTTGGAAAAAGGCCCTGACCGACGCTCACAAATACGAAATTGGGGGATCTGGTTCAGTAATGGTTGCCATCAATGATGAAGATTTGACCGACAAAGTGAGTTATTCGATCGACCACGGAAAGAACTGGGAGGAGGTGAAGCTGGATGAGAGAATCCGTGCGAGACTACTCACCACTACACCTGACTCTACGACTCTCAAGTTCACCCTGATAGGGACTACCAGGGACAAGACGACATATGTCTTTGCTCTTGATTTCTCCGAGGTCTTTGAGCGCAAATGCAAACTTGATAAGGGTAGCGAGGACGGTGACTATGAAAAATGGTATGCTCGTCTGGATGAGGAGGGTAAACCTGATTGCCTTATGGGGCATAAACAGTATTTCTGGAGGCGGAAGCCCGGGGTAAATTGCTATGTTGGAGAAGACTATAAAGACCCAGAGCCCGAGAAGGAAGTCTGTGAATGCACCAAACATGATTTTGAGTGCGATTTCAACTTTGTTCGGGAGGGTGGAAAGAAGGATGATGACTGTGTGCCTGCTAAGGGTATAAAATTGTCGATTCCCGCTGGAGAATGCAAAAAGAACGAGGACACCTACATGGGCCCCAGCGGATATCGTAAGATCCCGGGCAATGACTGCAAGGGTGGAGAAAACCTTGAAGATACAGTCGAGAGGAAGTGCGATGAAGGTTGGCTCAAATTACCTATACAGATCACACCTTTGTACTAGCAAAGAGCTAACAGGAGTCTAGTCACTACAACACCTTCAAATGGAAAAGTTACCGATGTCAAGAATTCCTTTGCTGGAAAGCGGGTTGCGGAATACTTTTACCTTGAGAACGCCGAGAGTGCTTCTAAGTCTGATGAAGTAAGTCATTTGAGGCTGCTCTTCCATATTGCTTTGCCGAAAACTTATGATTGCAGACAATTATTATGAGAACAGAAGAGCAGGAGGTATGGATAACTAAGAACCACGGCGCCACGTGGGATCGGGTCCTCGAGGACGTCAATGTCGTTTCAATCTACCCTAATGCTCACCTCTGGGATGCTGTGTACTTCATCACTCCAGATGCTGAGGTTTGGTACACACTCGATCGGGGTGAAAACATTAAAAAGATGACATCCGTCAAGACTAAACCAAATCGCCAAGGTCTTCAGGTTATCGACTTTCACCCGACCAAGCGAGATTGGCTCATCTGGACTGGTCAAAAAGATTGTGATTCGCCTTCCACATGCCATTCTGTTGCCTATTATACCAGGGATAATGGAGAAGAGTGGCACCAATTGCTTCCCTATGTCGGTACTTGTAAATGGATTCGCATTGAGAAACCGCAAGATTCCGACAAGCTTATATTCTGCGAGCACTTCGAAACCGAAAAGGGCAATGGAGAGGGCAACGTGGAATTGGTGGCTAGTGGTAACTTCTTTGATGATCGCCTTGTCAAGTTTGGAAGCATCATCGGTTTTGCAACTATGGCTGAGTTCATCATCGTGGCAAGCATCAATGAAGACGGTACCTCACTCAAGGCATCGGCATCTGTTGATGGAAGTAAATTCGCAGAGGCTGCCTTCCCGCATAATTTCAACGTCCCACACCAAACTGCATATACAGTTCTTGACTCCGAGACCCATGCTGTCTTCCTTCACGTTACGGTAAATCCCAAGAAGGGTTTTGAGTTCGGCAGCTTACTAAAGTCTAATTCCAACGGAACCAACTATGTCTTGTCATTGGATGCAGTAAACCGCAACGAGGAGGGTTTCGTTGACTTTGAAAAAATGAAAACTCTGGAGGGGGTTGCCATCGCTAACCGCGTCGAGAATGCCGACAAAGCCGCCGACGGCGAGAAGAAGAGATTGAGGAGTAAGATTACACACAACGATGGGGCAACATGGGAATATATCTCTGCGCCAAAGAAGGACGCAGATGGCAAGGATCACGGGATCTGTGACACTAGTGACAGGGACAAATGTTCGCTCAACCTTCACCATTACACTGACCGGGTTGATCCTAGGGATACCTTTGGTTCAGGGTCTGCTGTTGGATTAATGATGGGTGTCGGGAATATTGGGGATGCCCTAACTGGTTATAAAGATGGTGATACATATCTGACTCGAGATGGTGGTATTACCTGGAAGCAAGTTAAGAAAGGGCAATATCAATGGGAATACGGCGATCAGGGCTCTATCATTGTTTTGGTTGAAGACAACGTACTCACCGACAAAGTCTACTACTCACTCGATGAGGGCGAGAGCTGGAACGAGTACATATTCGCGGGCAGCAGCGATGAGAAAATGCGCATGACAGATATTTCGACTTTGCCCAGCGACACAAGTAGGAGGTTCATTCTTTGGGGCACTAGGGAGGGCGACGGGAATAAGTTTTGGACTGTTCAATTGGACTTTACAGGACTTACTGATGCTAGATGTAAGAATCATGCTTCCGTTTTCTTTTTTCCCCAATTACTGACCCTGAAGGTAAAGGTGATTTGAAGGATGGTGATGACGCTGATAGCGATGATTTCGAACTATGGTCACCGGTGCATCAAGATGGGTGTTTGTTTGGGCATCGTGTGCAATACAACCGCAAGATCCCTACACACAACTGTTTTATCGGAAGGAAAATTAAGCAGCCACACAAAATCCTGGACAACTGCGAGTGTACTAGGCATGACTACGAATGGTTTGTACCGCCTCTAGGTCTCTCCTCCTATAATACAATGACTGACAAATAAATCTAGTGATTTCAATTATCAACGGGACGGCGCCGGGGTTTGCAAGTTGGTAGAAGGGTTCACACCTCCAGATCACCAAGCAGTTTGTAAGGAGGATAAGGATCGAGTCGAGTACTGGGAACCAACTGGATACCGGCGCCTTCGTATGACAACATGTGAAGGGGGTGAAGAGTTCGATAAGTCGTCCAAAGTACACCCCTGCCCCGGCCACGAGCCACAATTTGACAAGAAATATGGTGGCGTTCGTGGGTTTGGCTTATTCCTAGCTATTGTAGCGCCAGTAATTGCCGCTGGCGTGATTGGATGGTTCGTTTGGACCCGCGTTTTGGACGGCAGGTTTGGAGCCATCAGACTTGGAGAAGACAACAATGGACAATCTCCATTTGTCAGATACCCGATCATTGTGATATCCGCCATTGTTGCTCTGGCTGTTTCGATTCCGACAATATTGGGAGCTATCGGTTCATGGCTTTCTGGCAAGCTGACGAGGACGAGGCGGTATACATCTAGAAGTTCGTTTGCTAGAGGAGCAGACTACTCTGTTGTGAACACAGATGAGGGAGAGCTATTAGGAAGCGATGACGAGGATGAGTTTTGAGGTGATGTGAGATGACGCTCTTGGTTGCTGTGGGCATGAGGACGGTGTTTGGGTTAGGATATGGTATGGTTTGTGTGGTCTTAGCTTGAAGCCTGTGGTTTTATTTTTATTTTTCTCTTCCTTTCCCTTCCCCCTTTTCGTAGCGTGATGTGTTATAATGGTTAAGGATCGGTTAAGGTGGTGGTTGGCTATTACGAGGTGGTGGAATGGCATGAGAGATACAAAAGTGAACGGCCGACAGAGTGGGAGTTATTTTCATGTATTTTTGCATCTGTTGGTGGGGAAATTTCATTTGTTGGGTTTTTATCTTTGGGTCCTTTGATATCGGGTTTCACGCTGGTTCTCTGTTGTCGTTCTACTCGTAGAGAAAAGTTTAGTGGTGAGATGTAGGTTTTAAGTACCGGTATTAGGTCCTTGCGGATTAGGGAATGAGAGAAAGTTTATGCCAGTTGTTTGGGCACTGGACGACTCATATTAAGGTATACTGAGAAAGGAGGAAGGAAGGAAGGAAAGGATTATTGAATTGTTGAAAGTCCAAGCGATCACTCGCCCTCCTCCTCATCCTCCTCAACCCACCACGACACCAGTCCCAATCCCGCCTGCTGGCAGGAGGCCTAGAAACACACCCAATTAGCTCACAACTGTAAAGCAAACGAGAAGAGGGCCGAGGAAAGCCGCACAGTGATAGCATACGGCGGTTTATTATGCAAACTCGACTCCTCCCCCTTCAAATGCGGCGGCACAGGCAACTGATCCACAAAGACCTCACCCTCAACCCTAAACCTAATAACCTCATTCTTATCCATATAAAAGTCCTGATCATCATTATGCCATATCCAAACCTGTTCCTTACCATCACTGCCAAAAAAAATTAGCCCCCAAAACCACACCACTTATGTGAATATGTGAAAAAAATACATACAACCAACTCCCCTCAAATAACCCCCCCGCGGGTACGAAAACCTCATCGAAAAAATCCGTTCTCACTTTGACTCCCGCCGCGGTGGCGGAGCTAATCCTACCCGTGAGCACTTCACCTTTGAAGGGTCGGAAAACGATCATGCGGAATTCGACGTTTACGTGGGCGCCCCCGTCCTGGCCGATCATGCCTTCCGACACCTTGGATAGGTCGTAGAGGGAGATGCAGAGGCCTACGCCGTGGACTACCTTGTTGGCGTATTTTGCGTTGATTTGATCTTCTAGTGCTGTGGCGGTTGGGTGGGCGAAGGTGGGTGGGGGGAGGTGGAGGAGGTCGGTGAATTTGGACTGTTTGTTTTTTTGCGGGGGGTTAGTTGGGTTTGTTTGTGAGGGAGGAAGGAGGGGGGGTGTTACTAGGATGAACATTGTTTGGTTGTTGTGGGGTATCGTGATGGTGGAAGAGTAGAGTTGGTCATGGTGGGGATGTTTATGGTACAGAGACTGTGTGTGTGCGAATATTTGGTTCTATGTATCTACTGTAGGTACACAAGTTGAGGCTCTGGGGTTTATCGTCTTTTCATGTAATACCGGCTCAATAACGACAGCACTAGACCGAGTGAGAATAAGCGCATTCAATAATACCAGCAAGACCTTCGATCAACCAATCAATCAATCAACCAAGCAATCGATTTTTACTTGTATCATATAAACGCAGCTAGCCAGCCATAGACTACTCACATCTCATCCCCGACCACAAAAAAAAAACGCAAACATCAAAAATTCCTATACACAAGAATAATAATAATAATGATAAAAAAAACAAAAAACCGCCCCATTGCCATCACCAAAAAGTTATACAAGCACCTATGATAGCAAGTTAGCAAAAAGCGGAAGAGAAACAAATAATAAAGAAAGGAACCCATCATTATCGTAGAGCGCAATGTAAGTACCGGTAAAAGCGTAACCATCCCGCCTCCGAAAAAAAAAACAAAAAACAGAAAAGAACTCCCCGAAAGTGTAAAAAAAAGAAAGGAAGAATGATCGTTTGATCGACCGATCGATTGGCCAGGAAATAAGTGGAGTGAGCTCCGCGGTTCAAAGTGAGGTTTTACGGTTGCAGTAGTGTGGTAGGGAAGAGAGTAAGATATAAACAGTGAGGAAGTGAGGGAAGGAGAACCTTCGGTAGGACAAAAGGAATAGGAGAGTGAAAGAAAAAGGAAAAAAAGAAAGAAAAAAAGTTTCTAACTCTACCATAAGAATGGTAATTACGATTTTTTATACCAAATCCCCCCCCCACAATTCAACCATTCATTCATTCATACGGGCATTCACCATCACCATATCACCGCTTCCTGTTCTCCGCCATTCTCCTCTCCAACTTTCCATAAACATCCTTCGCCCACGCCGCCGTTATCTCACGCGTCGGCACGCCCTTCTCGGTAACGTGATCCACAGCATTCTCCAACAATAAGCGGAGCATGTCCATGCTAACATCGACGAGCCCATCCTTGGCGCGATCCGGGTTTAAGAAGGGGTCATTGTCACTGAGCAGTTGGCGAATGGTCGGCCTCTCGTCCTTATTCCGGGCGAGACAGGCGCTGATGGTGCTGATGAGCGATTTGGGGACGGGGACGCCGCCGATGCCCGTGTCGGGGTAGTCGATGGGGTAGTTGGGGTCGGGGATGGCATTGATCTTCTGGTACATCAATGAGAGGTGCGAGAATGGGCCATGGCCGTAGGTCATTTGGTACAGAATGCAGCCGAGACTCCAGACGTCGCTTGGCGCGCCCAGTTTCATGAGGCGGGGCGCACCGACGCTGGCCATGGCTTTGCCTGAGGTGGCATTGATGTCGACGATCGCTTCCGGGGACATGTAGTTCAGGGTGCCGACCTGGGATTCGCGATGGATGTTGACAGTGTCGTCCTGGATGGCGTTGGCGATCCCGAAGTCGATGAGCTTGAGTCGACCCTGCACGAGGAGGAAGTTTGCCGGTTTCAGGTCTGAGTGGATGATGTTCAAATCGTGTACGGCTTGGACGCACAGGAGCATTTCGCGCCAGTAGTAGCGGATGAAGGATACATCCATGCGGGAGTCCTCGTGCCCGTGCCGGAGGGTGAGGACCTTTGCGAGGTCGGTTTCGCCGCATTCCATTAACTATAATATATATCAGTGCTCTGTTTCCCGATGGATGAGGGAGGGGGGATGTACCATAGTTAAGCACTGCTTCTCATCGTTGACCTCCCAATCGTATAATCGAATAACTCTATCCACCCCTGATAACTTTCTTAATAAGTCGATCTCACCCTTATATCCTCTGATAGCGGCCTCTCCATCCTGGGAACTGAAAGTGACTTTCTTCATAGCAAGCATTTTGAAATTCTCGGCCATAACTTTATAGACCTTGCTGGACCCTCCCTTTCCAATTGCGTCGAGGCGTCTATATGGCTTGCCGTTTACATGAACTACCGACCGTTGTCTGCGTGATGACTGTTGAGATGCAGTCGCCGATGCACCTGCACTAGCTGTAACGGCTTCGAGCATCGACATCTTAGGTGGAGGGGGTGCTGGACGTAGTGGTGTATTGCTACTCCTAGTAGAAAGTACATTGTTCTTTGGTGGTGGCGAAACCTTCGCTGGTGAAGGCACGAGTGACTTCATTTGGTATTTGACAGGAGATACCGGAGCAGGAGCAGGCTTCTCTTCACTAGAGCCTAGTCGCTTATAAGAGTTGTTTATAGTTGGACGGCGGAATGTAGGCGGGGGGAGCATATTCTCTTTGTCATTCACCACAACGCTTTGTGGGAGAGCGGCAGCTGCTGCGGCGATAGCCGCCGCTCTTGACATGGAGTTCGATGATGACGACGAACCGCTGCGCTTCTGAGATTCTGCTGGGGAAGACCTCCCGCCTGTGCCGGATTCTTCTGGTGTGTTCGAGCCCCTGTAAACATTAATCCTCGCTTGCTCTGCTGATGATACTGGACTCGATCTTCGAGATCTTCGGGACATGAGCATGGGGGGCTCCATATCGACATCTTCGCTCGTGTTTGTCGAGTAGCCTCGAGATCCGGAGTTCGCGTCTGACTCCAGTTCCCCCTTCTCGGTGGAACTAGGGCTGCTTCTTCCTTCGGCGCCCTCACCGATATACCCGTCATGGTATTCTTCGTCTCCACGCTCACTATCCCTCCTCGGTCCCCTTCGTGGAGGACCAGCCAAGCCACCCAACAACCCTCGTCCCGCGCGTTTCCATCGAATGGCAGACGCAGATGTAGATGCTTGTGTATTGGTCACTGTAGGCCCCGTCGCAGAAGGCCTCACGACACTCCCATACGCAGTACCATAAACTCGGTTCTCTACATCCTGCTTCGGTTCACCAGAATTCGACGACGACCCGGAAGAACTAACAGCTGAGTAGGTGCCGTTGAAAACTTTTCTCGAGTATCTCCCCGGGGCAGGAGTTACCAATTCACGGGCGGTGGAAAAATCAGGGCTCATACGAGACGATCCCAACTGGCCTGTCTTGTACCCATCCGCGACCGGGGAGTGACTCCAGTCCATCCGGTCGCGTGGACTATGCCTCCCGTTGGAAGCAGCAGGCTCAGGAAGAAGAGGAGGAGCATCGGCCAGCGTCTCTCTAGCAGAAGCAGCACTGCTCGACTCGGGAAAGTCGTCCAGGAGCATCCGCGCCAACGCGCTCAATTGCGGTGCTTTTCCTCCTTCGTCATCTGAATCGTCAATATTATCCGACGGATTTATTCGATGGGATGGTAGCGGGGAGTTTCGTAATGAGGTCTGGAGTGCCGGGCTCTGTCGTCTTTGCCTGGTAGGTCGGTTCAGGGCAGAAAGTGGTGAGGGTGTGGGCACAGAAGGGGCAGAGAAAGACATGATGTGTTTCTATAAAGGGATAAAATAAAATCCTTATAATTCTCTCGAGTATGCGCCGTTATTCAGGATTTCCGGTTAACTGAAATTATGCATGTGTTTTGCGTGAATGCTGTCAGTTGGTGTCTGTGGTCATCTGGGAGAGAAGGAAAAGAGAGGAGAAGAAGCAAGCGAGGAAAGTGGGAGATGCTGGTAAGGTTTGTTGTTACTTCTTGCAACCGTGTGTTAGTGGGGGCCGAGGGTTGCTATAGCAACAAGCATCCGAGTGCCTATTCATGTTGCAGCTGCTGAATCATGTATTTGTATGACACTGTACGAGTACCGGTACTGTACTCGAGTACTGTACCTGGTTGTGGTAACAGCGTATCATAGGTCTCATCCATGCATCTTAGGGATCTTCTAATTTCGCAAGACACGAAGTAATGCAAGTATCGACACCCATTGAGAAATATAAAGATAAAGACCTGAATACAGTATCTTGGAAGTTTTGCTGACAAGAGAGCGCTAGCTAATGGGAAATACAAAAACACCAATGGAATAAAGACGCCGGATTGTCGATCCTTGAGAGTAGCGAGGTAAAAAAAAACAAAAAAAAACAGGCGCGATAGTTGGGTTCTGCAAAGCAGGAGAAAAGCAGACACATCCAAGTTCATGTTTTTAAGGAGTTTAAGAGAAAGGTGGGTAATAGAAGCTAACTATCTCCCCTACTGTACCCACTGAACTAGTAATCGGGTTCGGCTTCAGGAACCGTGTCTGCCGCAACTTCCTCGTAATCTATGAAGCGGTATGTTAGCTTGAGGATTTGCTGTGGGGCAGAATCTTAAGCAAAAAAAGGATCTGGTATTGTGGTTCCCTTTACGGTTGTTGCAACTTCGACTTTGGGTTTTTTTTCAGTGTTTACTAGCTTGAAGGCTAGGGCAGGCGTTTGGGGGCTTAGCTGCCCTCCAACGTTGACATCGGGTCCTCGAGGGTTGGAGGACAGCTAAACCCACGAAAACACTGGTTGGGGTTTTCAAACTGGTAAACGATGAAAAAAAAAACTCGGAAATTTGCGACTCAAGACCGACAACCGTATTGAGAATTACAATGATTGGGTTCGAAATTACCTTTTTCGAGGGCGGCAAGGTCTTCTCTAGCCTCAGAGAATTCACCCTCCTCCATACCCTCTCCAACGTACCAGTGTACGAAGGCGCGCTTGGCATACATCAGGTCAAACTTGTGATCAATTCGAGACCAAGCCTCAGCAATCGCGGTAGTGTTGGAAAGCATGCTGACGGAACGATCTACAGGAGCAAGCTCACTGTCTGGAACGCGCATAGGCTTTTGGTAGTTAATGCCAAGTTCTTTTACAATTAGTCTGTTTCTCTTTTTATCGCCCCAGAAAGGGATTCAGTGGATAGACTTACTGAATCCAGTGGGGCACCACTCGACAAGGTTAAAGGTGGCCTTTGCTTTAATGGTTGCAATCGCAGACGTACAGTCGCGAGGTACGACATCGCCACGGTACAAGAGAGCGACGGCCATGTATTTTCCGTTTCTAGGATCGCAGACAACCATTTGGTTATTAGGCTCGAAGCATTGGAATGTCAAGTCGGCAACCTTGAACGACTCATGTGTGCTCTTGCTAGCAGAAATGACTGGCGCATAACTGATCAATGGGTAATGGATGCCTTTTGAGAGTTAGAAGTTAAAGCAAACCCAACACGCGAAGTGGGCAGCATACGAGGATAAGGGACCAGATTAGTCTGGAATTCTCCGAGGTCTACATTAAGAGCCCCATCAAAACGTAACGAAGACGTGATCGAAGATACCACTTGAGCAATTAATCGATTGAGATGTTCGTATGATGGTCGTGGGATATCGAGGTTTCGGCGACAGATGTCGTAGACAGCCTCGTTGTCAACAAGGAAAGTACAGTCTGAGTTTTCAATGGTGCTGTGAGTGGATAGAACCGCGTTATAAGGTTCAACGACGGCCGTGCTAACTCGGGGCGCAGGATAAACTGCAAACTCGAGCTTGGACTTCTTTCCAAAATCGGTAGAAAGGCTTTCAAGAAGAAGTGCGCCAAATCCTGAACCAGTACCACCACCGAAAGAGTGGAAGACAAGGAACCCTTGCAAGCTCGAACAGTTATCTAGCGAGACAATTTAGTACTTCTTATCCCGAGAACCTCGCGATGATGCAAGGGGAGCCACCCGCTACTCGACGGACGCGGTCAAGGACGTTCTCCAAGAGTTCCTTTCCGATAGTGTAATGGCCCCGGGCATCTAACTCTGAAGGTTAATAACCGCACTTGAGCAAACATGCGGACAACCAACTCACAATTGCTGGCAGCATCCTCTTTGCCACCGATTAGTAGTTCGGGATGAAAAAGTTGACGATAGGTTCCGGCCCGGATTTCGTCAACCGGCTACAAGGGATATTAGTGACCAGTAATCGGCCAATACCAGGCTCCAAGCTTTAAGATGAACAAACCGAAGGGTCAAGGTCTACGAAGATGGAACGGGGAACGTATTTGCCGGACGCGGTCTCAGAGAAGAAGGTATCAAAGGATCCGTCAGTAGCAACATCTGCAGCTGCTGCCATCTCTGGGTCCGGACGCCCATCCGGCTTTAACCCATGCTCGATCAGGTACCTGCAGCAAGAAGAGCCCCACAGGTCAATGCTGATCTTGAGGTGCAGGTTGACAACAAACAGGGGGGGGGGATCAAGAGGCTTCTACGAACAATTCCCAAGCATTGTTTCCTAGCTGTATACCAGCCTGACCAACGTGAATATGGCAGACCTAAGAAGTGAGGATTAGATGGATATACCCCTTAATCAAGCATGTATGGGGAAAGACGAGTGACAAATGACAGTTGGACTGTAGACGGTTGTAAAATGCGGCAGCTGACACCAAAATGATTCGAGGTGCGAGCATGGGGGAACACTTACTTCACCCCTCATGTTTGGAGAATATTAAAGTTAATGCGTAGGATTGATAAACTCAGATTTGATGGATGAAAGGGAGAGATTAGAAGGGTTCCTCAATACTACCAAAAGACGTCACGAGTGATTGCGGTGGGTTAGGGGACAGGATCGATGGAGATGAGATTCAAAGGAAGGGTAGACAATCCTGGGAGGAATTGGAAGGGAGAAAGGGTTCCAAGTTCTTGCGGGGATTCACAAAATAGTCTTGGCATGGTTTGTTGTTGCTGTAAGGGGGGTTATTTTTTTTCTTTTTGGGGGAGATATGGTTTGACGGGACAGTACGATGACGGGTGCCCGTTATGGGCAGAGAAGGGATTTGGCCTTGTCTACAGTATCTGGGAACTTTTCGTTCGTTATCTGCCTAACTCTTGACCGGCTGAGTTGGCAGACTGGTTCTCTTGCCATTGTGAACAAGTCCTCGCCGAAAAGTTACCCAGGCCATATGAATCCCGGAATTATCATGACGGGCTTTTCACAGCGCCGATACCGCATATAATACCAAGAGCAGGGATTACCGGTGCCATGACATTGTGTACTGTCGGGGGTGATATTTGATCTGCGTATACTAGTTTTGCTTTTGCTACATAGTTTTAATTTTTAGATATTCTGCATGGTTGTTTATGAGGACGCTTTACTTAGCTAGATGATGGCGCTATATACTCTATGGGAGGGATTTTGTGGCAGGTTGTGGATGTTTTGTTACTAGCTTGATTGGGATGTATTGGGCTTACCCGGCTCAGAAGGTGGTTTTAGTGGTGGGAGGAGGGTTGTCTCTCGCTTTCTTTTCTTGGGGAAAAGAGGACGGATAAGTGATGAATGGCAGATTGGACATTGTGGCTGCAATGTGATCTTTTTCTTTCATTGGGTTTCTTTTTTCAATTTCATCTTCGGCTTGGACTTTGAGACGACTTAGTGAAGAGAGAGAGCAAGTTAATTCGATTGGGTGTTGTTTGTGAATCTCCAGTAGTGAACCTTTATCAGCCGGAAAGCTGTGTTTCAGTGCTCAGCAGATCTGATCTTGGCGGAGGATAATGCCTGTGATTGTAAAGGAAACTTGGCAGCGTTGGGTCGGGTTACAGACGGTAATTGGGAAACACTGTCGAGTGGTATTCAATAGTTCAGGCGGATTCGAATCGGAGCCGGTGATGAGAACCAGCAGCCAGTTACATTACGGGCACGATACGGTAGGGCTCTAGACACATGCGGAGACGGCAACGGCGTCCGCCCCTCATAGCCAGCGTTTCCAATCCTCGTTTGAAGCTGTCTTTGCCCGGGAGAGCGTCGCTGCCGGTATGTCTGGGCTATCTATATATGGCTGAATCGGGTAATTATAAGTGTTACTCCTACACATCAGGCCGGGAAGGGACGTCCGACGTGCTATCAGCAGTCCGCATCCGCTTCTCTCCACCCGGTACTTGTAGCTTCTTGCCCAACCTCTCACAAGCTACTCAAGCCAGAACGAATCACCTCCCTCTTCAACCTTCTGTGACAAGATCTGCGGCCGTCTGACGTCAAAGGCGTTCGAAAGCATGGGTACCCTGCAAATGATTAGCAGACGCTTTTCTGTAACAACTGCTGTCCAGCACTTGTACTGGCACACTACCCTTTCCCGGGGTGAGCCTTTTTATCGAAATGGGTGCCCGGGGAGCCGCCGAAGGGAAAAGATCTATCATACCAACTGAATAATGGCATTTCCCGCCCCGAGCCAGTCCATTTCTGTCAATGGCTTGGGCTACGCATCTCTGCGTCGGGGGAAGCTCCTAGTGTCCCCTGCGGTAGTTTCCCATATCATTTCCCCTTTGCCCAGGGTTTGTTTGTTTGAGGAGCAATGCCTTTATAAAGATTTGCGTGTCCCTCCCCTCCCCTTCACCGCATTGAGTGTACTGTACCGTCTGCCTGAACTACCATTCGAGCACGTAACCCGCCGAAGCACAAACTTTCTCCCCTAAGACCCGGAGAAAGATCCTCACACCCTAACACTATTTTCCCTCAATCCAACCAAACAATTACATCCTGGATCCCCTTCTTAGTTTCTAGCTCTTCCGTCATCCTCTCCTTACGGAAGCGCTCGAGTATCTCGCAAAGCCGCTGTCCAGATATCCAAATCCCAAGGGATTGTAACCCAAGGAGTATATGCACTTAAGTTAGGGCATTAAAAAACATGTCAACACCTGTGCGTGAAATACCTCAGCCAATATATCCGAGCATTCGGGTTGCGGCCAATACCCCGGGACGTCCCCCGCCTCCGCATGTAGGAGATGGTTCGTCCGACAACGAAATATTTATCTCTGAAAAATCACCGGAACCGCAGGAGGAGGAGGCATCGGGCCTGCCAGGCGAAGATGAAATATTTCCACCGCCATCTAGGAGAGAGGAGAACTACAGATTGGAAGATGACCTTGAGTTATTACGAGCTGAGAGGGTCGTGAGTCGTGCTTCAGAGAATACTGGTGATTTGTCGAGATCGAAGAGTGGCAGATATAGGTCAAGGTCCAGGACAACGGAACCTGTAGACCACTTTGACATTAGCACAGCCCCAACCTACGATAATGGCAAAGGTATCTGGAAACCACCCAAGAGACCGGCCACGAAGTTTGGAAAATTTTTGAAAGCGGTAAGAATTCTATCATGGGGGTGGTCTTATGAGCTATCGCTAATATGGGGTTAAGGTCCATGGATCCTCCCTTCTAGTACGATATTTTACGTATATTATTCCTTTAGTACTAATCTTGCTAGTACCTCTGCTCCTGGGAGCTCTGGTGTTCAGGGAAGCTACTGTTGGAGATGTCTTTCTAATGTGGTTTATGGTGTGGCTGGAAGTAGTCTGGTTGTCCCTGTGGGCGGGGCGGGTGAGTATCATTGACATTTGAACCCCCGAGCAAGAGTTGTTTCTTAGCTTATTCTACCTCTCAGATTTTGGCCAAATGCGTCCCTTATGTTATGGGTATCGTTTCAGGTGCATTCACAAACACCAGTAAGAAGTGGAAAGACATGGGACGCATGTTGGAGGTCCCTGCCACACTCTTCTTTTGGTGGCTAGCAGTCTACGTCTCTTTCCTGCCTACCATGACAAATCATCACAGCGGTGGCGATAGGAGTACTCGGTACTGGGAGAGTAGAGCTAACATCATCCTCTTATCGATTTTCATTGCAATGATCTTGAATTTGTTTGAGAAAATTATCATACAGCTCATTGCCATCTCGTTCCACCAGAGAACTTATGAAGACCGGATCGACTTGACCAAGTTTCAAATCTCTAGCCTTGCGAAGCTCTATGCGCACTCAAAGGAAGCAGCCGGCGAGCGTGGCTTAGATGACAGGCGGGAATCAGGATTGACCTCAGGTTGCCGAACCCCGCTGCTCGTGTTGCAACAGGCAAAGGCTGGTGCCCAGTCCGCCTTCACCAAAGTTGGGGACGTGATGGGAAAGGTTGCAGGTGATTTTACTGGGCGGCAAGTCTCTTCGAGTACTTCTCCTCAACAAGTGGTACTTACACTGCTATGCACCACGGACGGAAGCCAAGCGGTTTGTTCCCTAGCACAGGTTATTGGCCAATGTCAAGATACTAACATGTCCCGGAGTGCAGTTGGCTCGCCGGCTATTCCGAACCTGTGTACGTGAAGGGAAAGAAGTTGTGCACGCTGAGGATCTCAAGCGCGCATTTTCTAGTGAAGAAGAAGCCGAGGCAGCATTTCAAATGTTCGATCGAGATCTCAATGGAAACATCTCATGCGAAGAAATGGAGATTGCGTGTGTAGAGATTGGGAGAGAGCGGAAAGCGATCATAGCAAGCTTGAAAGACCTAGATAGTGTCGTCGGCAAGCTTGATGATGTCTTCACGTTTCTCGTGGCAATCGCTATCATTCTAATTTTCTTATCCTTGATATCGAAGTCCACCGCTGGTAACACGATAGCTCCCCGATGACTTTGGGAATAGAACTAATGCACTTTTCTTAGGTGTTCTGACTTCGGCATCAAGTTCTATACTTGCACTTTCGTGGTTGTTCTCCGCCACGGCACAAGAATTTCTTGCATCGATCATCTTCGTTTTCGTGAAGCATCCGTTTGATGTAGGTGACCGAGTGGATGTCTATAACACTGGTGCCGGAACCGTGGACACTTTCTTCGTTAAGGAGATCGCCCTGATGTATACCGAATTCAAGAAATTGGAAGGGCATGTTGTGCAAGCCCCAAACTCCTTGTTGAATACGCTCTTCATTCTCAACATGAGGCGCTCGGGTGCGCTAGCGGAGGTAATATGTGCTTTGGTTGGGAACTCCGGACAGATTCGCTGATAGTGGTGTGTAGGCTATTCCAATTGTCTGTAAATTTGGCACTTCTCTCGAGCAGATCGAGGAACTCCGTGAGAAAATGTTGGCCTTTGTCGAGTCTGAGAACCGGGAGTACCAAGGAAAGATTGTTACGGAATTAAAGTCTGCATTTCGAACTCAACGATCACGGTATCAAGCTAACCTGGAGTAGAGATATACCGGATATGCACTCGGTCAAGCTTAACGTTGTTTTCTTCTACAAATGTATGTCCCCTAAACTAAGTAATCCTCGGCCATGGTCTGTCACTCGCTTACTCCTCCCTCAGCAAACTGGCAAAATGAGCTCGTCCGACTCCAACGCCGTAACAAATTTATGTGCGCTTTAATGGTCAGTGTCGCAGACGTTGGCATTGAATCGCCAAACATGCGCTGGCCCGGCCAAAAGCAAACATCCCCAGTTTTCTTACAATCAGTCAACGTGGATCAAATCCAACAATCCATCCTGGATCGAGAAGGAGGCCCGAGTGGACAGGGCGGGGAGTACAAGACCTTTGCTCCACCAGCCGAACCCCACGGAATCCTGAGATCGGAGTCCCGAGCGGGGCTGGGCAGGAGCACTTCTCGGAGCTCCACAAAAAAGGTGGACTTCAGTCTCGGAGTGAAGGATATAGCCTCAGGTGACGACTCGGGAGATGTATTCGAGGATAATAACCGGAATGCTCCCTCTATCCAGCTGATGCGGGTTTTGGAGGAGGAGGAGGAAGAGCAGGAACAGGAAAGGCGGAATGAGTTTACTAGGACTACCTCTAGGGACAGCAGCATTGGTAGGAACCCAGGGGTGGGTGGAGCTGTGAATAGGCACAGGTCCAGGAGTGGAAGTACAGTCTCCCACAGGAATAGGTTTTTTGGCGGGAGGAGTCGGAGTAGTCATGACTTGGAGAGCGGGGAGGGGCCCTCGTCGCTGGTGAGACGGACCTCGAGGGATGAGTCTGCTAGGGATAGTATTGAGATGGGGCGATTGTGATTGGGGTGTTTGGGGGGGGGGGTGTCGTATGTTATACCGGCCCGGAAGCACGACATTCTAGTTTGTATAGTGATTTTGTATAGAGTGCTTCCGGAGCGGTTAGGGATTGGATGGGTCATCCACGAGGGTTCTCTTTTCTTTTGTCAATGCCGGCCCGGTTAATCTCCGGCACCGGCATGTGTTATTCTTCAATTCGGTTCAAAAACTTTTATGACGAACCAATATTGTACAGTTTAGGTCTTATACCAATATCAAGAGGTCACGAAGCGCCTGTAGGTTGTTCATAACCCAAAGAGTAAAAACCGAACTCCTACTAAAACTTATATACACATCTAAGCGTTATGAATAAGAAAATTCCGCAACGAATACCACCGCCCAGAATCGATGTACCTAACACCATAGTTAGCACTACCGCCATCCCAAGGCAAGGAAGAAAAAGGAGAAACCATACAAATACTCCATACTACTCCTCAAACTCCCCTGCAGACTGTCCGCCTCCCACCTAAACAACCACATGACAAGCCCCCAACTAACCGCAGCGAAAACTCCCCAGGAATTCCCCCTAACCTTCCCCCGGGGATCCTTGATAACGCCCTTCTCAACGCTCAACTTTGCCAGCGCGAGCACCACTCGGGCGAACACGTATATTACAATCTGCTGGTTCACGGTGCCTTGATCTCCCCGGCCGAAGACCAGGTAGCCACCCAGCAGCCCAGCGAAGAAGGAATCGCTAGAGCGCTCCTTCTTCCCGCTGAGTGACGATAGTCGGCGGAGGAGGAACATGGTGGTTTTGTAGATTGTCACGAAGGCCGCGAGGTTTTTGGCGTGGGTCTTTGTAGCTTGAAGGGTTTGGGTGAGTTTTTCGTGGAAGCTGTGTGGGGAGTTAGTTAGTTATGTAGCTGCGGGGTGGTGTAGTAGAGAGGGGGGGGACGAACGTTCCGGAACGGAAGAGAAAGGTCATTCTGTCATATTGTTATTGTTAGTTGGTTTGAAAGAATGACGGGGGGAGGGGGGGGAGCGGGAGTGTATCGTACACAAGAGCATGAGGAAATCGGACTTTAGCTCCATATACCAGACCGTTGCGGGTACCTTTTAAGATTTCGAGGAGGTCATGGTTTGCCGGGTCGAGGATGAAGGCGGTGAGTTTTTGCTGTGTTCAATTTGTTTTTTGTTAGTATGGTATTATATGTGTTTACATTTTAACTTAAGGGGGAAGTAAGTTCAAGTACCCGTACTACATCCATAACGTCAACCTTCGTTTCCTTCCTTCCTTCCTCCCTCGGTAATGATACAATACCAGTATCCGCGTTGAGAGTATTACGCGGGGAAGGGGAGGGGGAGGGGGAGGGTTATTGAAGCTTTGAAAGGGCTGCGGTGGTAGCACCGAGTATGATACTTCGATTTCAAAATCCTCAAGAGCTCGTACGATATGATATGATATGATAGTAGTTTGTGGTTGTATGGTAGCGGCGATGGGGAAGAAGAAGGAGAAAGGTTTACACCCTCACATCTGTCATGCAAGACATGGGAATGTGGAGTATGTAGGAGTAAAGTTATTGCAGTACCAGTACCTACTATACTCAAGTACAGTACTGTGCAGTTGCTGCCGGTAACATCTGTTTTTTTTTTACCCGCGCCGTTTCCAAACTCGGGCGTCGGTAATTTTGTGAGGCTCTGTGCAGGGCTTCTTGTGTGGTGGGGGAGAGTTCGCTTGCATGTGATTCCCGCCGAAGTAACCAAGGGCCGACGAAGGCTGGGCGTTAAAGGAAGCTACGAAGGGTGGATGCACAACGGTGATGGTATTTTGCATGGGATTGATTGGGTGTAATGTAATGTAAATTTACTGGCAGTGTTGCGGGGAGCATGATTCCTGGTAAGGGCGATGGGGTAAGAGCGTACTGGTACTGTACCGGTATTTGAATACAGGATAGAGAGCTATTGGCTGCCTCCTAAGGGTACCGGTAGTCTACTCGAGCACCAGTACCCACTTTTTTGTGATATGATACCATACCCGCAGGCCATCTATGCTTCCTAGGGTACCTGGGGAGGTGGTATTGAAATAAACGTTTGGTGGAGATGCTAATAGAATAAAAATTTAATGGGAATTAACGCACAAGTTAGTATATGAGTCCGCACGTTATAGTACTAGTAGCCTAACAGGAGCCACCAATATTTTTTACGCTTAAGGCATCAATACTGTACGTAGCTAAGGGCTTGTTTCAATTCAATTTGAGTTTTATTAGGTACTTAGCCAGCGAGTGCTGCTTTCTGTATTATCATACTTTCCCCCCCCTATTATCTGTGGATAACAGCTACATCCTGGGCAATGGCCCTTCCGGTTATATCGAGCACGGTGTATGGGGCCATAGACCTACACTTAGAGGAGTAGCATCCTACAAATATGCAGCGAAGAGCTATTTAATTTAGAAATGACCTGCCAACGTGATGTATCCAGGCTGGGACGGGTAATTTTCGCCCACCATGAGTTCAGAGAGTGGCACTGTTTCGTAGGCTATAATTTAAAGGTAGATCTTGTTGCAATTTAGATAGAGCACACCTGGCCATTCAGATCTCGCTAGAGCTCAAACAGGTCCTTGGGGATGCTGCAGGCACCCTGAGGTTGCCTTTGATGTGTGAGGTATGGGGCGTCAGCATACACCTACTGTGGTTTAGGATGCATGTATTGGGTCGGACGGGTTTCCCTAGCATATGGTGCCCGGGCGTGCGAATGTTGCTCGTATTTTGGTTTTCCGGGAAACGGGGATACGGCCGTGGGAACTGCTTTGAAGCCATGGACCACACTGCGTAATCATAACTATAGTTAGACTACAACTAGCTCGATTTATTGGATATTTCCACAATAGACCTTCCCACACCCGCTTCCTTCTCCTCCCTAACTACCCGGACCTGAGCATTCGAGTCCTTCGACCTTACGAGGTTGACGAAGTCTGTCACACTGCCTCCAACGCCAAAGTATATTTGTTTTGCCGCTACAAGTCCGCTTCCCTCTCCACCTTTCAACACTTCCAACAAGACATCCGCAAATAACGGGGTAGTCGAAGGAGAGTAGATCGTTTCTGATCCTAGTACCAGGTCGTATGGACTTGTAGGTTTTAATAGCTCGGCCATTTCGGCACCCCATCCTCCGGAGACGAAATCTAAAGTAATTCCGCGGCCAGATAGGTCCGAGAGAAAAGCTGCGGTTAAGGCCTCGGTGACATCTAGATCGCCCTCGGATTCCCAAGGTTCGGGGGAGGATGAGAGGTGGTTAAGCATCGCCCAGGAGAGGAGAATGTTCGGGAGAGTGACGAGGCGAAGGACTTCCAAGTTGTAGTCTGCTAGTGTGAAGTGGGTGAATGGGTGTTTGACGGTTTTTGTTGCACTCAGGGTGGTTTGGAAGAGAAATAGGGATGGGAGGGATGTTCCACAACCTAGCTTTTAGGACGTTAGTTATCAGCGCCGGGCTTCAAACAGGATGTCTACACGGTTCACCTCTAGAACCTTCCTACTTTCCGGGCCGGTTTGTTTATACAGACTAGCTAGATGTCTCACCAAATCAACTGAACATTCCCAACTCTTCAATCCGCCCTCGTATAGGCTGGTCCTAATATCCTCTTCGCCTAATCCTACCATAATGCCCCTTTCCGACCCATTCCCACTAAGCTCATCTTCATCCATAAGTTGCATTCGAACATCGTAAAGCTCCCGCCGAGGGATTGATACAGTAGGTGTAATGGATATGGTAGCGTATGAGATATTTCGTGGAATGCGGGCCATCTATGCCAAAGGAAAAGATGGGTTAGAATAAGCCGAGGGAGTACTATGAAGAAATTGGAGCGGCCAAACCAGCTGTTGAAGTGTATGGTACCTAGCTGGGGCTCGCACCTCCGCCGGTAAATCCTGAGAGCCAGGAGCTGGTAGGGCATTAGACATGGAGTCGTCATCGCTATCGTCCGCGGCAAAATTGAACTTGAAGACCATATTTGGATATTCTCGGTGCTTGGGTTTGGTTGACTTTAATTAGCGGAGTGGGGCGTGTGCAGTAGTGGGGCTCGTTGGAGGGGTTCGGACTGTTTCTTTCTTCTTCACAAAGGCAACCCTAACCCTGTGCCTACACAGCATCTTTTGCATGTATGATAACTTAGTCGAACTTAACTTATTCCTCGCTCACTCCCGTGACACAATTGCCGTCCCACTTACCCTTACCTACCTATGAAAGACTCACCACAGTCCTTTCAGATTTATAACTTCACAAATCCCCACATGTCATAACTATGTCTGGCAACATTCGTGGGTAAGCTTTTCCTACAACCCTTAACCCGAAATGTGCGTACGCGATTAACCGTGGATCTTATAGCTTCGGGTACTTGGAGGTTTGCTTAAAGATTCTCACAACCTGTTTGGGTTGATCGACTGACAGTGAGTTTTCTACCTTAGAGTCTTCCTCCGGTTACCTTCCGCCGTCTATACCAGCAGCCCGCAACCGCGTTGGCCATTTTCCGGCGTATGCTGCCTAATTTAGGTTTGTTTAAATTTCCGTCATTGGGGAAATGGTGAGACGGCAAAGAGATAATGTCTAATAGTTGTGCGCTATAGCTAAGACAATTGTCACAACTCTACTGTACAATGAAACTCCTGTTGCCCTCGGCGACCTAGAGGCTCTGGTCCGTCCTGAGAGCTATCGGTTAGCTTGCTGTTGGTTTGGTCCACACTTTCCCAGCATGGCTAATTGAAGGAGTAGAGAGCGGGAAGATGCTTTTAGTAAACTACGCAGACTACACATCATCACCGAGAATAATTTAGACGTTTATCTTGACCCCGTATTTAAAAAGAATTTTCGATTGGCGTTAACTGGAGGGCATGTTTAACTGCTGAGCGATGGCGATGGTTGCTAACGGGGCTGTTCAACTAGGGGTGATCATCATTCGTTCGGTGTGCCTTGTAACACGGAAGACAAAAAGAAGATCACAGTCCAATTTCTAGACAACTATGCCACTAGACAATTCGAAGCTATACTGCACTACATGGTTGGGACGCATAACGAGGTCAAGCCCAGCGAGGGCGTTATCACTCTTCTCACCAAGGGCGGGTTGATGGAACGCTATGGGGCGGGTTCACAGGCTACCATCACCAAGAATGGATTCAGCTTTCTGCTCCAGGATGGGAATCCGCAAGTTTGGGCACTATTGATTCAATATCTGGAGATGGCTGAAGAGTTGGGAATGGAGCAGACAGATGTTCTACATTTTCTACTTATGTTGGGTAGTTTGGAGTTGGGACAAGCGTACTCTGTTAATACCTTAACAGAGACACAAAAGCTTATGTTAGCCGACTTGAGAGACTACGGGATCGTCTATCAGAGAAAGTCATCTTCTGATAGATTTTATCCGACAAGGCTAGCTACCACACTCACCTCAGAATCGGGAGGTCTTCGGTCTGCCTCTGCTAGTATGAGCTCTGCTATGGTAAAGGACGCCGAAGAGGGGAAGGGGTTTATCATCTTGGAGACAAATTATCGTGTCTACGCATACACAAGTATATCCCCCTATTTCCGTATGTTTTGGTCCCATTGGCTCACAGAAATAACAATTTCAGACTCCCCCCTTCAAATCGCTGTACTTAACCTCTTCGTTAAACTCAGTACTCGCTATCCAAATCTTGTCAGCGGGCGTATATCTCGACGTTCAATTCAAGAAGCCATAAAAATGGGTATAACGGCAGATCAGGTGATAGACTACCTAAGCTCCCATGCTCATCCTCAAATGCGAAAATCACTTGTTACTCTCCCACCAACAGTCGTCGATCAGATCCGACTGTGGCAGATTGAGGGGGAAAGAATGAAGACTACCACTGGGTTCTTATTCAAAGACTTCCATTCTGCCCAGGAATTTGAAGAGGTGGCCAAATATGCAGAAGAATTGGGTGTCCTTAAATGGAAAAAACCGGCGAGGAGGTGTATGTTTGTCACCAGGCATGAACAGATTGCTGATTGGCTGAAGAGAAGAGCAAGTGCTCAGCAGCAGCAGCCGAAGAAGGTTGCTGCTTGAATCTTTGATCTTTGATGTTTTGTGTTTGGACATTTTCTTTCTTTCTTTTCGAGTAACTTGTATCGTTAGTACCTTAGAAGTGAGCAATGATATCTGGCTGGGTGATAAAGGTTGGGTTTTTTGTGACGATGGTTTGGCACATTGATAACTTACGCACGGTGTTTCATGGATTAAATTGCTACTTCATGGGAGTTCAATTTGAAATTCAAATCTTTGTTCATGATTTCCTTTTGAGACTCCTTTAATTGGCGATAACTAGTGTATCTGTAGGTTGTGCTCGAGCATTATGCCTTCGCAGGGAGCCAGGATTCTGTAGAATACTTGTAGAATTTAAGAATAAACTTGGGCATAGTGCTTTAGCACAGTAGGTGACTGTAAATTAGATTTTGAACATCAGAGGCATCTCCGGCCCGGGTTCGAAGTACGTTTGTGCGGGTTCGAATTGAAGGATTTTGATGTGTGTGGCACCTTCCATGCATACATATCTGGAAGTCCACTCAAAACTTGGCACTCGAAAGACGCTTTTTCGGCCCCAGGCTGAATGCCTCTATTATCGTACCGTATTACAGTGCCGTATTTTGTAAAACGCGAACATGAAAAAAGTGAAAACTGGCTTTGGAAACCATTGCTGTGATACCGGTAACTATTATATCGATACTAGGATCTTTCGCGCATATTTTTGTACTTTGCTCGTGAGTCAGCTCCTGTTCTCTGGGGTGCAGTTGGTGTTGAGATTGGGTGCAAGGATACTGTAGTTGCATTAGCAGCGGCGCCTGAGAGTGCCAAGGCTTCGCGACACTACACGTCTTCTTAGATCATAAAACTCCCCATTTCACCACCGCAACAACACCTCCTTCCCCAGCTTCACCACCCTCTCTCTGTTTTGCGACCTACCGATCTACGAACTGGCATGTTATTACTTTTATCCTTGTTTGTTCTAAAGCTCTAATAAGTTTTGTTTAGACCTAGCCGGTCAGGAGTGTATAGGAACGCGCGACATTCTTTATTCCACTCGCACAAGTACCTCAATTACTACACAAATTACTGGCGGGAGTGATAATCTGCACACTGTTTTGCTATGTCTAATCCACCCACGTCCGGCACTGGCTCTAGCGGCCTGTTTAGCAGCACCAATACCAGTGGAGCTAGTCTCTTTAGTGCTCCAAGTACAAACACCAGTGTAAACACAGGAACCGGTTTCTCCTTTGGAAGTGCAGCCTCTGGAGCAGCCAGTGGGCCACCAAGTGGAGGGCCTCTTTTCAGTGGCACAGCTTCCGGCGCAAGTACCCCGAAGCCTACGTTTGGCGGATCCAACCTGAATCCATCCGGAGGTTCGTTGTTTGGTGCCTCTGCTACACCTACATCTACACCTGCCCCAGGTGGTTTGTTCGGAGGTGCTAATAAGCCTTCTGGTGGTGGTTTATTTGGAGGTGCTCAAACTCCTGCTGGGGGTCCGTTTGGTGGTGGTGTTTCAACTACCCCTGCTGGGCCTCCTCCCGGATCGGCACCAAAAAATTTGTTTGGCGGAGGAAATACTACAAGTAGTAGCGGGATTTTTAGTGGTGGCGCTGCTGGACAAAATACAAGTCAACCGTCTGGTAGCAGTGGTGGGCTCTTTGGGGGACAACCGCAGCAGGCTGGTCAGGCGCCGAAGCCATTATTTGGAGCTGGTGCCGCTACCACATCGACCCCGTCGTCTGGTGGCCTTTTTGGACCTGCACCTGCGGCAGCAGCTTCTAGTGGCGGTATGTTTGACGGTGCGCAGGCTCAACAAGCCGCAGGCTCCTCAACACCGGCTTCTAGTGGACCTGCAGAGCAGAAGCCGGGTGGACTGTTTGGTGGTGCTGGCGGCCCGTCCACAACGCCTGCATCAAAGCCTCCTACTTCGGGGCTTTTTGGCGCTCCTCCGGGTTGTAAGTTCTATACTTAATTTTAAACGCTATATAAGGACAGGGGGGTGGAGACCCTTGTTTGGTTAGCCAATGCTGATAGCAATTATTTCCATCAAGCAGCAACCCCAGCGGCTCCGGCAAGTACAGCCTCTCAGGCTTCATTGTTTGGTGCGCCAGCCCCTGCACCCGCCGCTCCCCCGACGTTTGGTGCTACTCTAGCCAAAGATGGTGCGTCCCAAGCATCAACGATAGGTCTATTCGGAAATACCCCAGCTTCTGGGATGGTCCCCGGTGTGTCAGCCCCAGCAAATCCCCCGACGTCTTCTGGTACAGGTGCCCCCTCATTATTTGGAGCTACTGCGGCATCAACCGGGGCCGGCGCTCCCTCTTTGTTCGGTAGCGCCCCCAAGGCTCCCGGCACTCCGGCTTCATCCGCTACCCCGACTCCTGGGGGTCTATTTGGAAAGCCTCTGGCCACTCCTGGATCCACTACTAACACTGCAACTACTTCAGCACCAGCTGTCCCAGGTTCTACGCCTAGTGGACTCTTTGGCGGCGCTGCAGCTGCCACCTCTGCTGCTCCAGCTCCTATACCAAGTGCCACTGCGGGAGCAGCATCTGGTCCCTCTAGCCAGGCTAATGCGCTAGCCTCTGTCCCAGGCGCTACTATGTTGCCTCCTCCCCAGTCCAGATTGAAGAACAAGTCTATGGAGGAAATTATCAACCGTTGGACCAGCGACCTCGAGAAGTACAAAGCCGAATTTGTTCAACAAGCAGGCGATATCAAGAAATGGGATAACATCCTTGTTGAGAATGGCGAAAAGATAACAAACCTGTTTTCTGAGACTTTGGAGGCGGAGAAGACCCAAGGAAGGATGGATACTGTCCTACAACAACTCGAGAGTGACCAGGAGGAATTAGGAACTGCGCTAGACTACTACGAGGCTCAGATTAAAGATCTTTTCGAGGCCCAGATGGGCGGTGTTGAAGGGATGCAACCCGCTGACCAGGAGAGGGAGAAGGCTTATCACTTGGCTGAGAAATTGAATGATCAGCTGGCCGGCATGGGCAACGAACTTGGTGGAATGATTAAAGAAATCAATAAAGCAAGCACCACAATCAACAAGACTACCAACGCTGATGATCCGGTAGGCCTGCACTATGCCCCACAATGTGATTCGGAGCACTAATGATGATATAGCTTTCTCAAATTGTCAAAATTCTTAACGATCATCTCTCGAGTCTACAATGGATTGATTCTCATACCAATTCTATGGTTAGTAGATTCTACCAATTTTTTTCCGTTGATCCTAATACTGATGAACCTCTCTCAAGGCCGAGAAGATCAATGAAGCCCAGAAGAAGGCGAGGGATGGTGCAACTGGTGCTTTGGGGGGTGATGAGGATTACTTTCCTTCATCTTCCTATCGAAGTATGAGGTAAAAAGTTTACCGCGATGTTATAAAAATTAGGGGTATTATTCTGACTGGGGCTCTTTGAGTCTTTTCCTTTTGTTTTTGTTTTCCTCTACTTTCAGACTAGGTTTTGTAGAGAGCATACTGTGGTTGGGATTCTTTTTACTATTGTTATTGCTTTTTCCATCATATCGTTGGCCAAAATGTACTCTACCTTAGCTATGATACGACTATATGCCAGGAAATGCCCAAGTGTTCGTGAAATGAGTTTGTGTGACATTGGATTTATTCCTTATTCTGTTAGGGTTAGGGCTGTGATGATCTTCGCGCTAAGTTAGGGAAAGGAAAAAAAGTTACATACCAGTAATTTAGTGTACTCGAGTACATTCTCCCCACCCCACCTCCAAGATTACAAAAATTTGGACAACCACTGACGTGGGCTAACTTCAACTGCGGCAATGCAATACCGCGCTTCCTCCCCCACAGGGAGTGAATTCGAATTCGACATCTCTAATGCCCTTGCTGATGCAGATTTCCTAGGCTCAGATAACGAGAGCCCTGCTACAGCCGCTTCAAAATCCGCCAGCCACCTATCGGACATCAATGACATTCTTAAGGTAACCGACGATAGCGATGGTGATCAGGCCTTCATCGCTGCTCAGCAGGCCGCATCAAACCGCAAAGGTGGCTCCACAATAAAAGGCAAATCCGTCAAAAAAGGCGGCGGTTTCCAGTCCATGGGACTGAACATGACTCTTCTTAAGGCGATTACAAAAAAGGGCTTCTCTGTTCCTACACCGATACAGAGAAAAACTATACCTCTAGTGCTTGATGGGGTGGATGTGGTTGGTATGGCGAGGACTGGTAGCGGGAAGACAGCCGCGTTTGTCATACCTATGATTGAGAGATTGAAGACACATAGCGTTAAGGTTGGGATGAGGGCGCTTGTGCTGTCACCGAGTAGAGAGTTGGCGTTACAAACTATGAAGGTTGTTAAGGAGTTTGGGAGAGGTACAGATTTGAAGGTTGTGCTGTTGGTTGGAGGGGATAGTCTTGAGGAGCAGTTTGGGTATATGGCTGGGAATCCGGATATGTGTGTTCTCTCGTCTTCTTTTTCCTTCCTCGGTTAATCCTTGAGATTTCTATATCTGACTAGTGAATTGTAGTGTTATTGCGACGCCTGGACGATTTATGCACTTGAAAGTCGAGATGGAACTAGATCTTAGGTCTATTCAATATGTTGTCTTTGATGAAGCAGATCGTCTATTCGAAATGGGTTTCTCGGCACAATTGACAGAGATTTTGCATTCATTACCATCTAATCGTCAAACGCTACTTTTCTCTGCTACACTTCCGAAGTCGCTTGTTGAATTTGCGAAGGCTGGCCTCCAAGAGCCGAGTCTGATTCGATTAGATGCGGACTCCAAGATTTCTCAAGACCTTGAGAGTGCATTTTTCACGGTTAAGAGTAGCGAGAAGGAGGGCGCTTTATTACATCTCTTACAAGATGTAATTCAGGTTCCTAAGGGCGCCCCTCCAAAGGATAAATACACTGTAACTGACGCCACTGGCGAGGAAGATAATGAGGGAGAAGAGTCTAAAAAGGGCAAAAAGAGAAAGCGCACGCATCAATTTCATGAAACCGCCTCAACTCATTCCACCATCATATTCGCCGCAACTAAGCATCATGTAGAGTACCTCGCACAGTTGATTACCCAGGCTGGGTTCCCAGTTTCATACGTTTACGGTGCACTCGATCAAGTTGCGCGTAGGAATCAAGTTGCCCGCTTTCGCACTGGGGAGACATCAATATTGGTCGTTACGGACGTGGCAGCAAGAGGAATCGATATCCCTCTCTTATCAAACGTGATCAACTACGACTTCCCACCACAGCCAAAGGTTTTCGTGCATCGTGTTGGAAGAACTGCAAGGGCTGGAAGAAGGGGATGGGCATATAGTTTTGTCAGGACCGAAGATGCGCCTTATCTCCTTGATTTGCAGCTGTTCTTGGGAAAGAAGCTTGTTCTCTCGAAGGACGGTTCCGTGGAGGACTCCGACTTCGCATCTGATATCATTGTTGGAAGTTTACTCCGTGACTCGGTTGAACGGTGCATGGAGTGGACCAGCGTACTCTTATCAAAGGATAGCGAACTCGCGAGCTTGAAGAGTGTTAGCGCGAAGGGTGAAAAGCTTTACCAGAAGACTAAAACCCCTGCATCGGCGGAATCAGTCAAGCGTGCTCGGGAGATTGTTGCACAAAAAGGATGGTCAGCCGCTAACCCGTTGTTTGCGGGTGATGTCAACAATGCGGAAGTAGAGAGAGCAAAGATGCTGGCCCGTGTAGCCAATTTCAGACCCTCAGAGACCATCTTCGAAATCGGTCAGCGAGGGCTAAACAAGTCCGAAGCAGCAACGGTAATGAAAACCCGCCGTGCAAAAATCAAGATCGAGCCTAGCAAGAGAAAAGGTGGCTCTAGCCTCCCCAACGATGACGAGGATGAGGTTGGGCCTACTGCTAAAGGCGATGACGGCGGCATGCAGGGAATAGAAGGATATATGGATTCGGCTTCAGATGCAGACCTAGACTCAACCTTCACAAAGCCTGCCGACCACCGAGCCAAGAGAAAGACCAAAATGGACAACTTCATAGACACAGAACACTACATGTCATACGCCCCCAGCACCTCCCTAGCAGAAGACCGTGGATACAGCATATCCTCCTCCTTCGCGGAAGCGGCCAGAAACGCAACCATGGATTTAACAAACGACGACAGCGGCAAGGGCTTCGCAGAAGCCCACAAAGCGAAGGGTATGCGCTGGGACAAGAAAGCAAAGAAGTACGTCCAACGCGCAAACGATGAAGACGGGTCCAAAGGCACAAAAATGATCATCGGCGAATCCGGCCAAAAGATTGCCGCTTCTTTCAAGTCTGGCCGCTTCTCCGCGTGGAAGTCGGCTCACAAGGTCGGCGGGCTACCACGTGTCGGTGAGATGGAGGACACGAGCCGGTTCGGCGGGCCCGGGCGTGGGGGGAAGATGGGTGGTAGATTTGGTGGAAGAATGTTCCACAAGGGCGTTCGGGCTCCCAAGGCCGCGGATAAAGCGAGAGATGATTACCATGTACGGAAGAAGAGGTTTGAGGAGGCGAGAGAGAAGGGGTTGGTTAAGGGCGCGGTGAGGAGCGAGATCAAGACTAAGGAGCAGATCAGGAAAGAGGTGAAGTTAAGGAATCGGAGGAGGGAGAAGAATAATCGGCCGTCAAAGAAACGGTAGTAATGATTTTTTTTACATTGTTCATGTTGGATATGTATAATAGCCGGGATCAAAAGTCTTTTTTTATGGCACTGTACTGTACCGTACAGTGCCAGGGCGCAGATTGGTAGGCTTCATCACTGTTACACGTTACTATGATACTTTAAGACGCATTGATGACGCTCCCCCTACCGTGCTTGTTGAACCAAAGTACTAGTACAGTAGTCTCACCCTGTTGCACCATACCGGTTAACAACCCAGAGATCCTTCATGACTTCCATAGCCCAATAGCCCAAGGCACTAACGTGTCCAACCCCAAATATTAACATAATAATATTATTATATTATTGTCGGGGGACAAAAATAACCGCGGTTCAACGATTGATGGCAACGCACTCCTCCTCATCACCCTGCACTTCCTACACTACCTAAACAAACTCCTCTAGATCAACCAAAACTAAACCATCCTGTCTAATTATTTTTTTCAATAAACTATGCCTCCTATTCTTTGCAGTCAGGCCAAAAAACCTATTCCCTCTAAGCACCTCTCTGAGTTTACTAGGGGGGGGATCCTTGGATTACATGAGCCTCAAATGGGATCTGAGCAAATTTCCCACTACCTTAACATTCCTCCCACCACTGTCAGAAACACAATTGCAAAGGGATTTCAAGAGGGCAAGGAGAATGTGGGCAGAGGAAGACATCCTAAGACTACCAAGTTGCAGGATGAAACCATGGTTGAGGAAGCTCTCAAAAATCGCCACACTACCTATTTTGAGATTGCTAAAAAAGTTGCACCCAATGTCTCTACCAAGACAGTGAAGAGAAGAATTGCACAAAAGCATCTTAAAAAATAGGTGGCATAAGAGAGAGCTCATTTGGATGAAGATCTGGCTCAGGAGAGATTGGAATGGGCATTAGCCCATAGGTATTGGACAAGGGAGATGTGGAGAAGGAAGGCAATGTGGGGGGATGAGGTATTTGTGGAGAGGGGTAGAGGCAAGAGGAGAAAATGGGTATTTAGATACCCAAATGAGAAGTGGAATAAGGATTGTGTTGAACCTACTGCTAGGAGAGGAGAGAGAGATTAGCCAGATGATGACTGGTGTTTTTTATGGTCAAACTCATGGTCTTTTTTTACCTGTTTTTCCTGATCCTTCTTCTGCTAGGGGTGGAGTTACTGGAAAGTCAATTATTGATGTCTATGATCATTATGACTTTCTAGGAATATGGGAGGACATCAGGAAGAAGGTTGGAGAAGAAGAGGTATTTTTTATCATTGACAATGCTAAGACTCACTTGCCTTTTAGGAGATGGCTCAGAAGGCAGGGAATTGCTCTTCTAGAAATTCCTGCCTATTCACCAGATCTCAATCCAATTGAAAATGTTTGGTCTCTGGTGAAAGATAAGCTTCATAAGAACTATCCTGAGCTCTATCTTATGAGGGGTGATGTCAATGTGGTCAAGAAGGCAATAGAGAAGGCAATCACTGATTGTTGGAAACTTCTTGACCCAAAGGTTTTTGATACTTTGGTAGGGTCAATGGTAGATAGAATAGAGGCAATTATTAAGGCTGATGGATGGTATACCAAATATTAATTTCTACTATGTATTTACATTTTTTTAATTTTTTTTTGGTTTTCATAATAGTGGGGTTGGTGGGGGAGGCCGTTGTCATTGCCGAAGATTTTCACCGTTGATACCGCGGTTATTTTTGTCCCCCGACAATATCATAAACACCTGACCCTGAAAATTCTATACCCCACAGAAAACTCAACTCGACCGACCCAAGTCAACTATCAAGCCCAAACCGTAATCCCCAAATCGAAGCGAAGGGCCCATGTTGTTATACAGTGCTAGGTCTACATCTACATCGTGCAATCAAATTAGCAGTGGTGCGAGATTTAGTTGGTGGTATTAACTGGGGGAGTTAGTACCCATTGTGAGGCACTGGATCCAGATGGACGCTAGGGCACTAGCTACCCTCAACCCCCCTCAGCAAAACAAAAGTGGTTCGCCAGGCATTTTTTTTAACGCCTGGCTACATCCACTCGGCGGCGATTCGAACATGCGGTGGTCTGCTTCAAATTAATATGGGGCCAGTTCCTATGCCATTAGACCATAGGAACCGGCCGATAACCACCTACTTCCCTTCGAATTTTAAGTGTGATCCTCCTCCTTTAAACTGGGCATCTTTCCAAAAAAAAAAAAAGCCTGATAACAGTATAAAGCAATGCAATTCTTATACTACTTACGTTGAAAAATATAGTACTGTAATCTAGTTTCTAAGCACTATGGCAGGACAGCAATAATTGGTAAAATTATCTTTATACTCGAGTACATACGATAGGCAAGACGTCATGTGGTATCGATAAAAAGAAATTGCCTAGGGGGTTGCTTTGTCTCGTCTTTGGTGCTGGCTCTGTGCTCGTGCGTATATTATCACTCGGCACCAGATCGCCAGTCACCGCGCGTTGCAGTACGAGTACTCTTTTTTAAAAAAAATTAAAAAAAACTTTTCGATTAAGTTACTACTTAAAGTAACTATCTAGAGGTTTTCTATACCCACAATGAGCGTCTACCCCATATCAAGCATCGGCAGGGTAAAATCCATATGCCTCCAACTCCCCAGTAGCCAGCTAAAAAGCCCCGAACGTTTCCATATGTGAGTACTCGTACTCGCACTGTGCAGCATGTCCTAACCTGCCGCAGCCCGATTGGCTTCTCCCCATTTTCTGATTCAAAAAAAATAAATATCACGGATGGTTGAACGAAATCTGTGTTGTTGCAGGGAGATACTGAACTTTGAATTATCTTTCTTCTGCTAAGTTACCCCCCCCTGCCGATGGTAGTCCTGTCTATGGTCTAGAACCGGGTCCTTACCGCCTCGTGTCAGGTCTGACTTGCACTACGGCCCTTATTTGGGCTACAGCCTTGTTGAAGAAGGCTAAGGCCTCCAGTCTCCTACTGTAGTTCGCAGAGGGTAGGACTTTTTTTTTTTTTTTAATTCTCCTATACTACAGGATAGATTGTTCAATAATAGCTCACGATGATAAGGAGAGTTGAACTCCTAGGTTCCTGCCAACCAATTGCATAGAAGTTAATCTGTTCGTGACATCTCAGCTGCTGAACCAGCTAGGTGTTTCTCACGGTGTTAGTCTACTGTCGGGATGGATACTCACTCTGTTGGTGGATTTGGATTTTTCCGTTCGAGTTTGAAGGCAACTGTTTATGTAGTCGCCCGTTGATCACATTGTGTCATATATAAGAGCGAATCAATTCTCAAGGGAAGGGGGGGTTGTATCATAGGCAGTGATCGCTGATCGGTAAGAACAAGGCCCCTTTGTGCCTCGAGGAGTCACCACAGTCGGAATATCAATGACGAAAAAAAGGGTACGGTAGGTTTGGCTGAGAGCCTTAAATTCGTGCGGGCTGTCGAGGCTTAACGAGTGAGTTTCTATGATGAGAGTTTTAAATTACTGAATTTAAATTTAATTTAATTTAATTTGTGACACGATATATCGGTAGTGAAAGAAGAGTGAACCTGGTGATATTACTGTAATTCAATAAATTAAATTTTATGCTCGTAGCTGTCAATCGATGGTTTCCGCTACCTTAACCAAAACACAAACACCGGCGCCCGCTCGGGTAGAGTGTGGTGTGACAGCATACATGCATTATTGGGATAGCCAGCCCTCATAGTTCAGGCGGCCGTGTACGGGTGCGGCAGAATACTGGTACTCGAGTACTGTACCAGTACTGGGATCGTGGATTGGGAGAGTTCAAAGTTAGATTAAGCTTCGGTCGTCCTACAAAATTTAATCACTCTCTACCACTTGAACTCCTCGAGTGGAGCTTACTTTTGGGGAATTTATCATAATACCACTGAAACCGGCGAAAATATGGGGTAGATAATAATAACCCTGTTGGCCTGTTGTGGAACAATGCTCGGCAATGCCGATAAAGGTCAGAAAACACAGCCTCGCTGCCTGCTGATGGAACTTGGTACGATACTGGTGCTACGAGAAAGATATTTCTAATATTATCTATGAAGCACTATAGAATACTGTAACTTTGACCGCGATCTCTTATGTGACAAGTCATTTAGTGCGCAATTTGTGATAGATTTTAGTATATATTGCACGATACTCTGAGAAGCCCAGATATGTGTGCTGTATCTTCCTCCCAATCCGGCAGCTATAGTAGGTGGGTGAACTTTGGGTGGAGAGCCAGCACCACCACAATCACCGTGCAACGGGACCCCGCTCTTCCCCTCTCCTAGGAACCATCAACCGAACCTCCCCAAACTCTATCCCGTTCATCCAGCCATCCATCCTCAATATTTCAAGCAGGAAGGAAAAAAAATGTCTCCATGTCCTAGCGACAACACCAACCCCACCAACGCCCCGAACCATTATACCGTTGCCGATGATCTGTCTGAAATCCTGCCCTGGTTATCTCCGCTAGAGCCCTGGGTACGGCGTCGGGACGTTCGAGCCCGCCGGATCGACAACGTCCGAGACTGGCTTCTTGAAACTAATGAATCCAGAGGCTGGTGCGATGGAAGTGGGGGAGGTGAATCTGATAGTAGCGAGACTTTTTCTTGCCATGATGATCCAGGCGTCGGCAAGACCTATATCCCGTGAGAGAGACGATCCCTGAAGTGACAAGGAGAGAAGATTTTCTGACAAGCCGAGATGTTAGCTCCCTGGTGATGGACCCCTTGCGCTATCGGGACAGAGGACAAATTTTTGCAGTTGTGTGTTTTTACTTTGGCCTCGCTCCCCAGAAGGAACAACCCCCGACAGGCACACTAGGTTCCCTACTAAAACAGGTTGTTGGGGGGTTAGAGGAGATCCCAGAAGAAATCGCCGAGGCTCTCCGAGACCAGAAAAAGGTCACTAGCGGACGAGAACTACGACTTCCCGAAATTGCGAAGATGTTCCAGACTATCTCGGCCTCGCAGTTGACCCTTATATGTATTGACGCTCTTGAC
This sequence comes from Tuber microsphaerosporum, assembly GCA_003521225.1. Lineage (NCBI taxonomy): Eukaryota > Fungi > Ascomycota > Pezizomycetes > Pezizales > Tuberaceae > Tuber > Tuber microsphaerosporum. The sequence goes on along the minus strand of QOVD01000269.1, from coordinate 42,285 downwards.
GAGTGTGTGCCCGAGCATCGACTTAAGCTTCCAGATTCCCTAAGAGAGATCGTTCCAAAGCCGCCGGTGGCTCGAATTTTTGCGACCGGAGAACCCCATATCCTAGATGAGAAACGCCTTGCCGGAAGGGGGGGGGTTCTGTCTGTAGGGGCCAGCAAAGATGATATCATCCGATATATCCGTGCGGGCCGGAGTATGGACACAACACCCGAAGCGATGGACAGTAGTCTTGAGTTGGATATTTCGAAAAATATTCTCGAAACAATTTCGGAAATGTACGTAGGAGCAGTGGCACTGGAGAACTTTCTTTAAGTATCGCTGACTGATATATATCTAGATTTCTACTCGATTCCTTGAAAGTCGAGACAATCCCCCAAGAATCAACCGCCTATTGCAGGCGACAAAAGCTCAGCGCAATGACAAATGGCCCAAGTTTGGAGGATGTGCATGGTGTGGCACTGGGACGGATAAAGGCTCAGACCAGCGAGAAAGCAAAACTTGGGTTGGCGGCTCTCATGTGGGTGTCCCATTCGCGGCAGCCGCTGGAGGAGGAGGATACGCTCTGCCACGGATCCACGGATCTCAATGCCGACGATTTTCCTTGGACGTCGACACTGCTGCGCTGCTGCTAAGGACTTGCGGTCGTGGATAAAGCTTTGACTGCCCGCTTGATCCACTTTACCCTCCAAGAGTATCTTTCCACGCATCCAGACATTTTCGGTAGAGTAAGGTCGACAATCGCAGAAACCTGTTTGACTTATCTGAATTTCCAACGTATCAATTCCTTATCATCCACGCGTCATACCACCTTTCAAGCAAATCCCTTTCTCTAATATCCTTTTATTTATCGGGGATTCCATACCAGGAGACAGCTTCTAAGTGGCTCTTGAAGCAGTATGAGAACCATTATCCCTAGTTCGCTTTTGGGCCGAGTAACCGGCCACTATTACCTCACAGCCCCCGTGCTGTTCACTGGAGTGCATTGTGCATCCCTCTTCTGGGTTGTTGAAGTTGTGGCTGCTTTGATAGAGATGAAAGGTTGTAGGATCAACCAAAAAAAAAATCGCCTGGACCGCTGGGAAAGGGCGTGAGGGAGTGGTGAAAATACTATTAGAACGGGGGAGTGTCAACCCCGGCAGGGTAGACACAGTTTTGGAGTTTTGGTCGAGCACCACTCTCTTGGGCCACCCACAAGGGGTGTGAGGGAGTGGCGAAGCTATTGCTGGGGCGAGAAGACGTTAGTTCTGACAGGCCAAACAACTTTGGCTACACTGCGCTCGGAGCTGCTGGGAAGGGGTGTGAAGGGGCAGTGGAGCTGCTATAGGAACCACACGATGTCAGCATCAGCAAACCAGATAACCACGACCAAACACCATTCTCGTTCGCAGCTAAAAGCGGGGATAAAGCAATGGTGAAGCTGCTACTGGGGCGAGATGTCGACCCTAGCAAATTGGATATATGGAACTAAACGCCACTCTCCCCCACCACTATCCTTAGGCGTGGGGGAGTAATGGAGCCAACAGAGTATGGAAGGCCACAGACCCCAGCGCTATTTCCGACTGGGGAGACATAGTCTTCCCTGTCATCTTCAAGTACAAATGTGTCACGTTTCCGCAACAGCCCCACCTAAATTTCTCTTACTATCTACTAGTGTTAAAAATGTTTCGGCGCAAGGGGAAAGGGGATATTATAACTTGTACTGTAGTTTTATTGCGTTTGGCTTGGTCGATTTTTTGTTCTTTCTTGTTATATATGTTCTATTTCGTGTGTATCCTGCATTTGTATTTTCCACGACTTCCTTTCTCTTGTGAACGATAGATGTTTGTAGAGTGTTACCTTATTAGACTGTCACGATGAATATGACCTGAATAGTATTGCACTTTGTCACCATCTAAGTGCTAGTTTGCAGCTCCCGAACGCTTCCAGTGATTCTCTTGAGCTCTGCAAACAGTATTTACCTGCGCAATCTCAAACACCCACCCTTAAGCCTCCTCTTATCATATTAGCCAAACTATTCGAACTTACTGAGCCCTATGCTAGTCCTATGTCATACGATACCGCACAGCAACAGAATACACACTGCCCAAAAAAAACCTAAGTGAAAGGAAACCTACTCTCTGAAAACATCATCATACCAAAATTTAATAATAATATTATCATACTCTCAATTTCAAGCGACATCAAAAGCACCTCAGAAAGAATATATAAATATTAGAAAAATTCAAGTGTCTGGAGCCCATTCTTGTCAGTCCATCCATCTCAAGCCCAACGAGAACCTAAGTCAGCCTTCCGATCCCGAGGCCACACCCGCAGATAGCATCCACAGAGCAGAGCAGGACAGAGCAGGACAGAGCAAGGACAACCAACGTCCCAGCCATCGCTATAGAGTACCATAAGAAGGCGGTGCCATCAATCCCTCCCTCCCTCCCACAAAGGACACATCATAACAATGTCACGAGTGACTTTCTATGATATGATATGATAACAACGGACAACCAAGTTATGATACTATATGATACATAGTATAATACTGTAATCCCGTCCCTTGTATTTTATAATAGATTATTTATTTATTTATTCTTTCTTTCTTTCTTCCTAAATTTAGTTTAATTGGGCAATAAATACCTACACCAGCATTGCATATATCCTACGTCTCTTTTCTCATTTTCTTTCTTTCTTTCTGGGGAGGTATGAGACCAAGGGTACGACTTGAGATAGCTATCATCACTTTTCTCCACACGTATCATGGAGCGTGCAAAAGTTGAATCCAATTCAGCTTGGAATTGAAGTACTTTCTTCCCCTCACTCCCTAGATACAATAAGTTTGGGAAATTGTGAGGGTGTTGAGTGGATATTTTCACGGACTTAGGGCTCTTCTTAGTCGCAACTATACCCCCTTACAAGGTATTGTATTATAGAACAATATATGCCCTTCCCTCTAGTAGGTGGATAGGAAAATGGCATCATTGGAGGGGAAGAGGAGGGGGACGGCGACGATGGTATTAGCATAATCCTAGAAAAATATCGAAAGTGAATATTATAGCATCCTCCCCGACCTCGCTTCAAAGCTTTTTGCACTTATTTCTCTCTTTCTCTTTCTATACAGTCATAACAAATAGCAAACCTCATCTACGTACGTCCAAAAGCGGTACACAGTCCAAGTACCAGTCCATCCTCTACAGGTAAAGAGGTATATTCCAATAAGTCGCCGGCGGCCATAATCATCACAAAAGCTCACTCACTCGCTCGATAAGCACCCAACCCCACATCTAGACCCCGAGAACCCGAAGAGCAAATGCTGTGCTGTGATAGAAACGGAATTACGATATAATTTTTTTAATCCCCACTCAGCGAAAAGGAATCCAAATACGAGCGAGAGTATGAAAGAAAGAAAGAAAGAAAGAGAAGAAAAATCATGATGGTATACAAGCTTGCAAACCGCCCCTCCTTCATCCACCTCCTGCTTCCATCAACGAGTCTCCGCAATCAAATTGAGATCGATTAGCATTGAGTGAGGGGAAGAAAGTAAGAAAAGTCACATATAACTTGCTCTTGGCCGTTTACTTCCCCCGGGCGAAGAATCTCGTTCTTGTAATCCGTGTTTCGCACCAGCTTTTTCACCCGCGGCTTTAACAAACGCCTCGACGCCAAATGGGTCTGCAGTGTCTTTTTCGAATTGGACGGGACCATCGCGGGCCTGTTCATTATCCGTTAGTAAAAATTAAATTTAGTACAGCGGAGGAGGTTTAGGGCTAACCTCAGCATCAGCAGCGCCCCTGAATCCCTGTTGCGCTTTCCCAAGGACTTCGAAACGCGAACTCCTCTTTATTCTATCCATCTCGCTACGGGCAGTGTCTTCGTCGTCATCGTCGACACTGACTTTCGGCCTGTAAATGCTGTTCGCTGCTTCCTGCGCCGCAAAGAGCGGTCTATCGTATGGCTGATCCTCGTTGAAGCCGGACCCCGCGCCAAAGGCGGATGACTGATTGAACAACCTTGAATCCCACATCGTTTCTTGACTCTGTGTTGGCTTCGCGAGGCCCAGTGCTATCTTCTCACCAATATCACGCCCTTGCTCCCTAGCTAACATTTGCATCTTCCGCTCGGAGCCCATGTTCTTCATTCGCTGCTGACGCTCCTCTTCTTGCCGACGTTCGCGACGCATCTTCTCGCGCTCACGCACCGCCTCATCATCTGATCCGGAGTCTTCAGACGAACTACGGGACCGCGAGCGAGACCTGTCATCCTGCGAGCCGTCCGATGATCTTGAGCGGGAGCGGCCCCGGGAGCGGCCCCGGGGACCGGCATGGGCGGCTTCTCTGGCCTTCTGCGCCAGCATCCGGAGGTGCTCTTCTTTCTGTGACTTCTCCTTCTCTGCTAATTTTTGCTGCATTAATGATCGTTGTTTGATCTCTTCTCTTGCGTGTCGGTCGGCGGTGAAGAGTGCTTCGGCGAACTGTGCAAATTTATCGTTGATTGTAACATCCTGGAGTCCACGGCCATCAGCTGCTAGACGCTTGTCGAGTGGGACTGTATATCCCTTTGGATTCTTCCAGTTCGAGACCGGAGGTGGAATAGTCCATGCTTCCTGGTCTGCTGCCGTTAATTTCCGCGGAGGGGAGTGCATGACCGGCGGAGGTGGGGACGGAGGTCCTCGAGGGATTTTCTTGTGCTTAAACTTCGGTGGTTCCATAGGGTCCTGTTGCCGTTCCACAATCTTGATGATCTTGTCGCTGCGCTTGGTCGTGTCACCGAGTTGATTTGATGGTGTATAGCGGACGTACTGGGCCTCCTTTCTATTCGTACCCTTCACGTTCTTTGGCTTCTGAGCGGCCACAGCACCCGAAACCAACTTTGCCAATGCCTGCCTTGTCTTCTCTGTTGTAGCTGCGACATCCTCTTCCGAAGGCCTCTCCAACGAGATCTCGCCCACGTCTGCGCGCTGACGGAGGGGGATAAGATCTTTGAATGACGCGTGTACTATTCGCTTATCGTTATGGCCTTGTCGGGCAATTGCGTCGTACTTCACTTTTCCTTCATTGTCGACTTGGAGAGAGAGGGCTTTGCTAGTTCCCGACCCTTTGCGGCCCATGTCGAGCGGGTATTGTGCCATAGGGACCTCAGGAAAGGCGCCTCCATCTCCGAAGTCGTCCGCGGATCGAGGTCGCCATGCTGATCGCCGACCGTATGGGGGTGGACCGATTTTCTAGAAGTGTCAACATTAGTCTCCTCAGTTGAGGGAAGAAAAGAAGCATTGTAGAGTGAAAGTTTACCTTGAGAATTAAGCCCTGCTGGTCGGGGTCGCCGCCCCCGAGCACTCGTGCAGTGGGTTTTCGGCTAGCTGTAACATCTTCTTCGGCGGAGTATTTGGGAGCTGGGAGCACTTTTGACAGACCTGCGGCAAGAGATGTCATGACGAAGGAGCGTGATATGGTCTGGGGAGGTGATGCGGCTATTGTGGTTTGGACAGAAATTTATGAGTAAGGGAGCTGTAGTTGGCGATTTATTGGCTGACTAAGCGACCTTGCGCTAGCAGCCGATTCCCTAGATTTGCGCCTCATCTAGCGAAAAATATTCTCTGCGAATCTTAGAGAGAAAAGAAAAGAAAGAAAGAAAACACAGAATATCTTAGAATTGTCCCCTGGCTAAGAGCATAATATTTAGAAAAATTAATGTATTGTAGCCATGAACTCACTGCCACTACTCCTTCCACTCGAATTTTTGCCAGCATAGAGGGCCGGTGGCCAATGCTCCCTCGCGTTAAATCCGCGTCAGGCGTCGCGTCTTCCCAGCAACGATACTCTAATTTCTGCATAACCACCGCCAAAAACTCGCCCAAAATTCTTCAAACGCTCGCACAATATTACCACAATGTCTACACAAGCTAACACTGGGATTCCCTTCTCATACTCCCACTCACAATCTCCCATCCGTCTACTAGAGCTCCCGCCAGCTCTCCTGTCGCTCGTTACCTCTGATTCACCACCGATGTAAGCCCCTCCCCCTACTCTACCCTACTCCATTCCAAGATTAACATTCGCCCCAAGAATCAAAATAAAGGCAGTCCCAACACCCCCGAATGCTACTGGCCCCCGAGGATCAGAAAACCACGCAGTCCTCTGCACCCCAACGCAGACCTTTTCCCTCCGACATGTCCACTGCTCAAATTCAATCCTCCTCGTCCAACCTTCAGAGCTTCCACCTGCAAATTCAGTTGAAGAAGACGAGCAGCAACAGGCCTTCTCTCTTACGTCTACGGGTTTAAAAACGGTTGCTACAGCTAGTTCCTGGCTGGAACTAATTCCCGCGACCCCAGATTACGCAAACATTCTACAGGAAAAGATACCAGTATACCATGGATGGACAGACGACAATCCGGCGCTTCCAGCAATGGAAGAGCCAGTATCTAGGGCCCAACTGCTCAACTCCACGCCCGTCAGTGATGCGGAATTTTCTATCGCTTGGAATGCGCTTCTTGCGTTCGAGACGAATGATGGTGCGGCTTGTCGTCCTTCGGCAGCAACTATTATAAAGACTATCTCCGAAATCAACACCTCGGCTACTGCAGAATCATTTTCGCTCTCTCCGCCTTCGGGATTTACGGTTTCTGCTATTCTTGGAATGCTAGATGATGTAGAGATACCCGCTGGACTTGTCATGGCGGTGATCAGGAGTATGTGTGATCGGGTGGTAGAGAGCATGGACGACGACGCCTGGCGATTAAATACGGATAAATGCTCTGTGTTCGTTGGAGAGGCACTATTACAAGACTCGATAGACCAAATCAATGCTCAGGGAACTGGGGCACGTCGATTAAATACACCAGCCTTGATCACGAGATCCGCCTTCATGGCTAAATGGAAAGCCACTGTGCCAGAGGAATGCGTAAGCAAATGCAGATTAGATGCAATCAAGGTATGTACCTGCCCCTCCTCCCCCCCTTCCCAATCACCAACGGCTTAAACTCCTCTCAGGGCTGGCACACACTCCCAGCCGAATACACCGTCCCTTTCGAACCATCCAGAGACGCAGAACCCGCCGCAGGATCATCCACAGCATCGTCATCATCACCATCAATAGCGCCTGCGAAAAACATCGTCCCCACAAAGAACAAATGGCACGAAAGACTAGGGAAGAAGCGATGAGCATCCACCTATCGCACTTACAACCGTCGTGCGACATGTAACCAAGTAGCGTATATAGCATAGCAATCATACCCACCCCTGAATAGACTTTCTTTTCCTAAGCGCACCCAAACATAAACCCCCCAAAGTAAACCCCCGCGCTCCACAATTATTTCACCGTCACCCCGCCCTTGGCACTGTCTCCCTCTCCCTCCCCCTCACCATCTTCCTCTTCCTCCTCCTCACCATACTTCTCCTCAACCGTACCCCCACCCTTCTCCTCCTCCATCTTCGCGGTAAGATACGTATTCACCTCATTCTGCAATCCTACCACCACGCCACGGAGTTCCGCCAGCGCGGCAGACTTATCGAGCGTTTCTGGGAGTGTTTTGGTGATTGTGTAGGGGGTGGTAGGTGTTAGGGGGGATGCGTAGGTTGCTGTTAGGGTCGGCATTGTAGGCCTTGTCTTGCCCGAACCGAGCTGTTCTAAGTGAAGGAGGGGGTATGTAGGTAGCGCGGTGTATTATACGTATGATAGGAAGTTGCGGATGTTTTTGCGTGTGGGCTAATGGTGGGATGGTGGGGTGGAGGGGATTAGGGTTAGTGCCCCCCTCTGCTAGAAATGATGATGCGAGGCCAAGCGAAAGCCAGATACCGGTGAGCAGTGGGTGGAATGGAGTGTTTGCACAACAGTCAATTGGTGGTGGATGGTGCCAGAAGTGGCTTTACTGGAGATGAGAGCGAGAGAGAAAAAGAAAGGTGAGATAAGGGTTGCGGTATAATAAGATAAGGTAGATTGATTTTGGTTTATTATATCATACCGGAAAACGAAAAGACTGATGTGTGTATCATAAGTTGAGAGGGGAGGGTTTTGCGAGCGACACATGGGACCCGCTATGTATCGTATCATACCAATGACAACCAGAACAGCTCCATGACTAAGCAACAACTCTCCAGCGTGCAACCCAACACACCCCTCCCCCAGCGGGCTCCGCCAGGTGAAGATCATTATTTCTCACTCATAACCCTATCTGGGTTTATTTATCGATCCACCGTGTGAAGTGGCGTACTATAAAAGACTACGTGTACTCTAGTAAGGTGTTGAGGGTTCTTCCTTGAGGGTTACGGTGCAGAGGGGTAAATCAGTACAGGACTTCAAACTACCGGTACACTATCCACCGTCGTATAGTAGGACCATCCTTCTACTAGATGGGTGGGAATACCTCTCTCACGCCGCACTTTTATGGGTACTACACTATAATTCGCAGAATAAACCTGCCATCGAAAATGGAGGGGCGGGGCGGAAATTAATCTATTAGGTAACTAGGGGAGGGGGTGAGGTGAGTAAAAGTTTATTTGTTGTAGGAACCGGGATAAGAGAGTAAATAGGAAATGGGGACCAAAGTATATTGAAAAATGACTTGCTTTCCAGATGGGACAAAACAGGCCCCTTAAATACATAAAGGCCGTCTCACAGATGTCATACTACGACATATAGACGTCTCTTTGACACAACCTGTGGTAGGCTGGATGACGATATCCAACATTTATATTATAGAAGTATCGCTTGCTAGTGGTCGAATGCGGGCCGGACAAGGAAGAAACGTCGACCTCACAAGAGCCCTTCCGCTGAAGGTACGAGTGACTATTCGTGACCAGCTGTGATCTCAAGACGGCTTGTGGCAAGATAATCTGCCGTACCCGACAGGGAAAGTAATTTCCATACATCAGTTAGACAAAAACCAAGCACTTCATGCGCAACTTCGACTAATCGCTAGGACGCTCTAGGCTGAGAAAAACCAATTATATTGTGCTCTCGGATTACAGGAGACAAGAAAAAAAAGAGTAATAAAAAGGCCGTGGCTCAAGGAAACATCCCACTAACACTGCGGTAACTACTGAAGACTATTGTCACTACTACTACTTTACCACCCCTTCCCCTTCCCTTTTCTTATCACTTGGTTCTGCCCGCCATCCTTCAATGCACCCAGGACACCCCTACGTTCCTCTTCCTCTATGCTCAACCGGATCGCCATTTCGAGCTCTTCCTCCTCAGCCCTTAGAGTGTGACGCTGTGCCTTGCCTTTCCCTCTTGCCGTGACTTCACTAACACTCGGCCATTCGCTGTCTGCATCAGGCCATCCATCAGGAGTCGCAAGATTAGGGCTCCTGTTTGAATTGGTGTGATATGAGGTAGAGCGTTTTTGATGGCTTGGGCCAGCAATAGTAGGGCTCAAAGGAACTTCGCGATCTGGACATTCGGAGGCGCCTTCCCAAATCTCTGAGCCTAGTGTATCGCCAGATACAGCTGGAGTTTCCATCCATAGCTTTCCTAAACTAAGCCTTAATGCTTGGGCTAACTCCAAGTCTTCCACCTCCCCCTTAGCGTCCTTAAACCCCTGAGTGGTCCTATGGCTGCTTGTTGCATAGCTCGGGTCTATAGGTGCAATGGTGTTGCTGCTATCCCCACTCTCAATGCTGCCACCGCCCTCAATTTCATAGGTTTCCATACTAATCATCCTAGCATACTCCAGCATTTCTTCTTCATTGAGCGCTGCCCACCCACTGCTTATTCCGTAACGCTTCTCCAGCTCAATCCTTTCTTTATTCTCGCGCTCGCGTTCCTTAAGGAGATCCCTAGAATCCGATTTGATGATACCTTCAATGTCACCCCTACCAGTAGATGCTGTACCATGGACTCTACCACCGACGTTTGGCTTCTTTGATCGCTTCGGGGCGTTTGGCCCTGAGGGGGAGGAAGAGAAACACCAATATTTGATGTGCGTGCCCAAGGCAATCGCTCCACGAAGGCGAGTCGGATCGGGATCGAGAACTAGGCACCGAGCTGCAAACTGGTTATCCCCAAGAGCACCATTACCTAGGCCCAATGCTGCTCCATCTGCTTGTGCTAATCTCCGACGTGCGCGAGTCGAAAATCGAGAATGAATGCTTCTCACGGGCGAATAAGTTGAAGCCAGAAGATCCCAAGCTTGAACGAGCCCATCGTTTCCACCATGAACAAGGTAAAGTGATGAGAGGGCCAAAGTTGAAATCCGAGGTGAGTCAGTCCGGATCACTCTTTGTGGTGACAGGCCAATGGATGGCGTGGCATCACCGCCAGTTGATGATGCTTGATGCCGAATGTTCCAAACGAAAACATTTCCCATATTGGTACCAATTGCAAATAGCCTTGCATTTCCACCGGGCACATCTCCAGCGACCCCAGAATCTTCATCGCTGGAAACCAAGGCGAGGTTGGAAACATCAATTGCTGAAGTGGTAATCACACCAACATCCTCATCTCCAAACAGAAAATCTGTAGCGATCCATTTTGCTGGGCGTTCACAGACTTGAGATGCCTGCATCGAAACTTCGATCGCTTCTACTTTCTCGGGGGACTGGGGCTGTGACCCTCCACCAAACACAGATCCCGAGGCTGTCACTGCGCCGGCCCCCTCGGAAACGCTAGTTATCACCTCGCGTACGAACTCTTTGGCCTCAACATCGAGTGTGGAAGATAGGAAGTGGTATCTAATGAGTTTTGCTGTTTGCTCATTACCCGCAGATGGCCGATTGGCACTTCCTCTTCTTTCAAGCACGATGTTGGCACCAGGCCAATCTAACTCAATAAACCAATCCATTCCCCAGCCTTCCCAAAGTTGTTTCAGTCGGGCATACTCGGTATTAAGCAGCAAATCTTTTTCTTCAACTTTCCTTTTTCCCATGTCCTCCCCAGTTATAGTGCTTGGGGGCGGCTGAAAGATTGAGCTGTGAACTGCAGTCGGTATACGAGTAGTTTGCGGAATAATTTCCCAACCAGCTTTTGGATCCGCAAGATAATAAATCTCGCCTAGCGCGTTGACAATAGCCGCCCAAACACTCTTCTTTCTCTTTCTCTTGACTGAGTAGCCCTCATCCACCTTGATTGACACGACTGGTATACCTGGGCATATACAAAACATCTTGGTGGGAGTAACCTGGAACTCCTTACCAAAACTTAGTCCGTATATTGAGACAAAGCCCCTGCTGTTACCGATCATGACCCCAACCTGGGATTCAGACGTTTCAAGAACACCGCCGGACCGTTTCTTTGCAATCCATACCGCAGTTATAGCAGGCTGGAGACAACCAGGTGCCATTTGATTAGGTCGAAGGAAGAACCCCTTCTCAGAAGCACACCGGTAGGGGGATGAGTACGGGTGCACGTAGCACCTTCCATTGGGCACGTTCTCGCCATATATCCAGCCAACATCTTCAGAAAGATCCATAACTCCCACAGTATCCATATCTGTAGCGACTTCAAAGCCAGCAACTCCTAAAATAGGTTGATCCAAATCGGGCCTAGTTGGCGTTCCAAGCAGTGCCGCAGCCAATGGAGGCCTCTCAACCTTCCCTATAGCGGAGTTAGTATCTCCGCCAGTGAATATCCAACACTACAAGCATCACCTACCGACGGTGGCATCACTTGCCGTGACGGCCGTAGTTTCAACTGAGGCATGTAGCAACCTCACACCCTTTGATGAGAAACCTGCTGTGAGATGGCTCATTGGACCAGTCAACGCATTATAGGTAATAACGACGCTTCCTTGCGAGTTTTTGCTCATGGGGCTCGAACGACTTGCAGATATATGGGGTTTCCCCCTCGCAAGATCCCTTAAAAGCCTAGTGCGAAGAATATACTCCTTTCTCCAAAGGTCATCCCCGACCCCTCCAGCCGACAATCGAGTAAAAAACCGACGATCTTGAAAAGAGGAGAAAGCGGCAGATTCATGGAGATCTGAGGAAATTTGATCAAGTGATGTAGAAGGGAAATGCCGAGAAAACGCGGATCGCCATACGTCGGAAGACGCAATAAGGGAATGAAAATGGCGAGAGACCAGAGACGCTGTAAGTAGCGTTTGTGGGTCGAGGAATGACAAAGAGTGGATAAGAACCTCTGTAGATAGAGCTACGGTTAGTCTACAACTTTGCACAAACAAGAGAATTGAGGCGATACCGCTCGGAAACCTGGAAATTGGGCTGTCTAGCCTGCCTTGCCAATTGGTCTTTTTAACATGAAATCCAGTATCGCAACGAGGTGGTGAGGCACCCCTCGCTTCATACTGGCTAATTATGTCTTTTTTCTGCTTTGGCGACGAGGTTATATCCCCGTCATCCTTGGGAGGTGCCGTATCCCCGCAGTCATTAAAATCACAGTTTATCCCAGTATTTTCCGCCCCATCGCTGCTTTCCCGTTCATCGCCAATCCCACGAACGCCACCTGCATCGGCTCCATGAGAGAGGTCGCCGAGAGAATGAAGGGCTGTTGGGAGACTGTGTATGCCATGTTGAACGGTAGAGATTCGCGAGGTTGGAAGGGGCTCTGTGGATGGTGCTATATCTTGAAAAGCCTGTGTGTGTTCGGGTTGCATAAAACGGGGACCAAGAAATAGGAGAGAAGGAGAATTCGACTTTTTTTCTCAGCAGATAAAAAAAAGTCGGGATTGTGGAGCGTAAAAATGCGCAGTACTTTGGGATAGACTGGTGGAGGATGATGATCTTGCAGAGAAAAGAAAGGGGGAGATGGGATTTAGCGAGTGAAAAAAATAAAGTAAAAATAGTGCTAAAAGCGACCCTTGCACTCCGATCTTTTTGATTTGTAGAGGGCGGTCAACCAAGACTGTTTTGAGGTTTAAACCCCCGAGAAGCTAGATTCAACCCCGGTATTTGCGCGCAAGCCACTCTGTGGCAAGGGAAGTTATCACACAATTCCAAAGAAGAATTTTGGGATCTTCCAGGTTAACGCTAGGAGAGCAACAGGTCACAGGCTGGGGCTCATGTCCCCATCTAGCGCACAGGTAAGAGATAGCCGGAGATGCTGTACTGTACCAGTACTATAGCAACGAGATACTTGTACCATACCGGCCTTTCCTCGAGTATTTTGGCGAGATAAACCACAAAATCCAGCCCTAAGCACTATATAAAGGCAATTACCGATACTACAGTGAATCCTCAGCAAGTCCACAAAATCCCACTTTCGGCTGTCGCGGTAAACAAGGCTACCATGACGATAGCGATCCCAGATGGCCAGCTGCGAGATCTCCCATACTAGCAGCTTATCATTTTGTTTTGAAACTCGTTCGGGACACAAATACGGTCTATGAGTAAGCAAGGGGATACTGAAGGTCACCTCCTTTGCACTACGATATCATTCCCGTCTGTCAGTTTTCATGGCTAACACAAATCTGCGAAAACTCCGGTGACTTTCCTACGCTGTCATTTCCCCATTTTCTAATGAACAATTCCTTGCGAGGATCACTATACTATAACACCGAGGCACTGAGAGCTACCGGTACATTACCTTTGCACATAGCCCATTAGCATACGGTGCTGAACTTCAGAAAAGGCAGAGAGACACGGCTGGAACCACCATCCCGTCTCCAGTGCTTCACCCAATCTCACTCGCGCAGAAAAAGAATTCTCGATACGCCACCGAGCAAGAGGATACTGGCCCCCAAATCGCGATTAATTGCGCTTAGCGGTAGCCACAGATTAGATCACTAAAATGTAAATGATAGGGAGCCTTGGGTAAAATATTTTCTGAATCTTTCCTGGCCCCCCCGTGCCATCAACATGGAGTTACAGACGCATCCAAGTCCCACATCCACGACGGAAAAACGCGTGCAGCTTCCCACGCCTTTCGAGCCCTTATGGGAATCGAGTAATTGGTGCGAATCATGCAGTGTAAAAATCAAGAGTGGGAGAAGCAATGAGTTGGGATGAGACAGGATGCCGCAGATGTGAGGGGTATCACTAAAAGCATGATAAAGCACGGGTACCGGTACTGTAATAAGCTATCATAAGCCGTCGCGAGGGATGTCTGCACTGCAGCCATTAATGGGCAAAGTGGGGGAAGCCGGCCGCTGATATGATATCGGTAAATTTACTTCTAATCTACAGGCTATCACACAGCGACAGACGGGATGCGTTGCCAAGACTACCCATCGGCACTTCAAGCACGGCCTCGGTACGGTACTCGAATGCGAAAGTAAATTCCCTAATCACTTGAGCGCATATGTACTGTACATGAGGATCTGAAGTACAGTAGTCTACAACACCTGCATGTTATGATAGGAGAATTTGGATGAAGGATTGGGGGTTTTCTTGAACCCCATGGGCGAGTCGGACATCACTCCTGACGTTTGAAAGTGGTCGTGCATTGGGCTGTAAGGGAGTATGAATGTATGATGTACGTGTATGGATTTTCCCTGTAGGCCGTGTCGTAGTAGGCCTTTATTTGCGGGTGTAAATAATAACGCATGGAAAGAGCCTTACGGTACCCTACCCAAATAGGTTCTTAGAGCACAGCAAACAACACTGCGATAAAGCGTGACACCGGTGATCTGGTATGAAGCTTTTGATTGGACTCCCAGGTCGTCGGATATTAAAGTCCAGGCTTTTGGGAGGGGCGGTACCCCGCCATGCTGATCATGAGCCATGCCTTCTGTTCACCCTCCACACTTCCCTCTCGGCACCGTCAACTATGATTCCGAATTTAACTCACTCTTGTGGTTTTGTGCACGCTTTATGCGTTAAACCAATGCCGTTTGGGGATGTTATAATTATTTTTCCCCGTTTCGAGTAGGCGTATATAGACCGTGTTGGGATTTCTCTGTCAGGTAAACTCCTTGTACCAAGAGAAAGCTCGGCGGGGAATATGCTTGGTGTATGGTGTTGTGGGCGAGGGTTGTGTTTCATCGCTGCGAGGATTTAGCAGAACTGGTGGGGCGACAAAACCTCAAAGAAGCTATGTGCATCCAGAAGCTGTCTCGTCCAGGAGGAGGAGGGTGTGAGGCCGTACTGGTACGGTGCAGTATCGTACCAGTAGGATGGACCCTGAAAAAAAATGAAAAAAATGGAAAGAAAAATACCAAAAGTTACCGTAATGGCAGTTGCAGTAGACTCCGTATATGGTACTTGTGCACAAATCATGATGCAAAGAGCCTCGGATTTTGGTGTGTTTTTTCGTTATCAGCACCATAACTTGATTTGCGCTCAAGTATGCACCGCAGCACAGGTATATGCGGCTGCACGGACAGTGATTGATCCCACTCCAGACTCTCGGATTGACATTACTGTTTATCTCTAGCAAGAAACCTTATGGATCCTTTCTAAAAGGATACCGTCGCTCCTTCTCTTTCGAAACAGTTTCAAACTCGCCGCTTTAGAACCATTCAGGCAATTTATTTCGCTTTTATGGCCCCTTGACTGCTGCCCGTTTTCCCTGACCGGCCATCTGGAGATCAAAACCTGATCTCATCCTTATAGGAGATTCACA
Source organism: Tuber microsphaerosporum (assembly GCA_003521225.1). Classification (NCBI taxonomy): domain Eukaryota; kingdom Fungi; phylum Ascomycota; class Pezizomycetes; order Pezizales; family Tuberaceae; genus Tuber; species Tuber microsphaerosporum. The sequence goes on along the minus strand of QOVD01000269.1, from coordinate 26,844 downwards.
CGCTGGCAACGGGGAGGTTAACTACGGTATGCAATAGCTACTTTGAGATCAAAAGGCTTTAATCCAAGCGGCTATTCACTGCCCTTCTCCTTCACAATCCTGTCTTCGATAATACGTCGAATGAACCAATTTCAACAAGCCCCTCTCACCACTCCAATCCACTTCTCACTATCCTACGATATTATTAGCATCGGCACAGATACCGTCGCTAAGCCTAACAAGCTCACCAGGCTTCTCTACATAAAGATTGGCTTGGGCAATCTAGACGCCTGCAGGCAAAGTGCGGTGAGGCGAGGCGAGCAAGAGGACAAGCATAGGCCTCCAGGTCGATCAGGCTCCCTGCCGCCAACCCCAGTCTTGAAAAAGCAAATCCAGAAAAGCAAGGGCCTCCCCGTCCCGCAAGCCAGAAGAATCCCATCGATCTGTTCCCTGGGAGTGTTGATTCGCGGCGGTTTATAAGCATCAGTTCTCCCACCATTTTTTTATTTTTTTTTGTTTCAAAGTCTGGAGCGAGAGAGCGAAAGCGGCCTGTGGGGAGAGAAACAAGTTTGTGGATTTGTATGTTCCACCTACAGTATTCATGGTTCCACAACCTCACTCACACGAGGCATCAACGTCCTCTCGCGATTCAAACACGCGAAAAGCAAGTGTTCAGTCACTTCCAAAACCTCCAACATTCACCTGGCGAGGAGGTCGCCGTTACCATGGCGACAAATCAATACACTACTTTCTCCCTTGCGATGTGCGGGAGTTAAGTCGGCAGTCACTCTTCCACGAAGTTGAGCGCGAGGTGTACGGCGGATACCATTGTGCGGAGTTCCCCGATGATGCTATTCCAAGAAAAGTGTTGGAAATTGGCTGCGGGACGGCCATTTGGAGTGCTAGCGTTGCGGATAGCTTCGCGGCCCGGGGGAGGCCGGATGTGCAATTCGTCGGCTTGGACATAGTCCCCGTGCACCCTGACATGCATGGCGTGAACTTCACTTTTGTCCAGCACAATTTCCATAATCTACCGCTGCCATTCCGCGATGGTGAATTCGACTACGTCATCTGCAGGGAGATTTCCATGGTGACGCCTGTCAATGGTGTATACGGATCTCAAATAACGGATTGTATACGGGTATTAAAGCCAGGGGGAACTCTTGAGTTGCAATGCTGTGAGCGATATCCCAATACGCGCATGTAGCCTCTTTATCATGGTCAGTCACTAATATTCATAAAACTTCAGCTGACTACTTAATTCGTTCTCTCCAGCGTACGACGGCCCCCTTCATCCCTGGCTCAGGTGCCTATATAATGACTCCGGCTACCCAGCCTTCCATGTCTGCCGAAAACCCCTTCATAGCGGCCTGGAACGAAAGGATTACGAAAGCTTTGACAAAATATCAGCTTTCACCGGTTCCGTGTGCCCTGGCAGGCCCCCAGCTGCTGGAGGAGGGCATAATTGGCGTCCGCTCGAAACGTGTCGCCCTGCCGCTAGATGAGATATGGTGGGAAAGCTCCCCAAACTCCGACGATCCTCGACGGAAGCGAACGAGCATGGAGTCGACTAGCACAGTCGACAGCAAGAACCGTAGGAGCAGTCTATCGATACACCGGCGATCGTCCACGTCGGTCGGCTCGAACCAATCTCAGTCGTTACACTCACCGCTGTCGCAGGAGGAGAAAGCTGTCCGCGAGCTTGCACGGCTGACATTCGTCCAGCTAATAGAGTCACTCGAGCCAATCCTTCGCGAAACAAACAACATCGCAATGGATGATTGGGACAGGTGGTACAAGGACCTGATGATAAACTTCTTCCAGCACGGTGGCCTGCAAGGTGGCGAATGTGTTGAGTTTGGGAGCTGGTGGGGCCAAAAGGCTCCGAAGGAGTAGGGCCTTTTGCTTTTTTTTCGAACGAAAAAGGGTTTCTGGCTGTTTCGTGGGTTTGGTATAGGCGTTTTGACTTTTTTGCCTATTTATGGTACATTCCCAGATGTACCGGTGGTAAAAGAATACCCGTTTCTGGATTGGTATTGGCGGTCTCCTCTTTTGTATCAATGTTTACTAGCGTAGCTTATTCTTAAAGTAAATGGTGTTTTTCGTTTAGTTTTTCGTTATGGTATCGTATCTCGCAATGTAGCTTCCGCTTTTTGAAGTTTGGCTGAGTGATGTCCGATGATTAGCCGTGAACCTAAAAGATATTACTTTGGCGCAAGTGCGATTAAGTTATGGTTCTGGACAACAGCGATCCATCCTATCACGACTTCCGCGACCAAAAGCATGCTTCCAACCAATGATGGTAATTATTCCCAACCACAGCCACTTTAGATTGATTATTCCTCTTGTAATGTGACAGACTAACTTGTATGATTATCTAAGATATGTCGGTGCATTCGTTGAGAAAACTTTTCCCAAACCGAGCATATAAGTTTGAGGATCCTGATGTTTTGCAGGGCTGCCCTGCCGGGTAAATACACACGCCTCCTGAATAGGGGAAAAGGCAAGTGTATGCGGTACTGCGCGGGTTCTGGAGACCTAGGGCCTGTTCTTTCTTTCTTTCTTCCTGGGAGAGAGGAAGGGAGGCCGTGGGCATTTTATGGAGGGATAATGTGGGGTATACGTATGATGTTGTAGTACGCTATTCTAAGCGTAACACTTCCCTTTTTTTTTTTTTTTGACTTTTACGTCATAGTAGGGAGGGCTGGAAACAGTGATAGAGATAGTAGATTTTTTGGGGGGGGAGAAGCGGTGCCTCTCTTAAGGGGGCCCCTTTGGTCAGCTGGAAAGAGGGAGCTCTAATACCAGACGGAGGGGACTCCGGCTCTGGTTCTGATCGCGATGTGAGCAATGGAAACCTGGGGCACTGAGGATCGGAAGTCGATCAAGCTGCGCTGCCGGTGGGGACGGGTGCGGGGAGTTGTGGTATATAGTAGGAGCTCATATAGTACCTAATAGATGGCTTTGTAGAGATGTGGCTAGTTAGCGTATGTAGAGCTGCATAGTCTAGTGTTAGTAGAGCAGTATCCACCCAATCCCCTTGATTTAGCGGAGGGGCTGACGTATTTATTTACTCTATAGAGGTGTGGGCTTGGGCAGAGGTGGGCCGAGCACTGTGCATTCACTGGAAAAGAAGGAGGGTCAATTGAAAGGAAGAGGAAAAGTAGTACAACATCCGGTCTTTGTGGAATCGGTAGGCGAGACTTGGGGTTGCAGTGAGGGCACCTTTAGTAAATGGAGGTAACCGTAGTTGGGAGGATTGGTTAAAGGTCGTGTTAGTACTAGTACTAAAGGTCAAATGTAACAGGATAATGAGCAAGATCGAGATCAGAGAGAACCCAACAAAAGAGCAGGTAAGTTAAGTGGCGACTAATTGAAACAAAATGAAGTAGCCTTGTTAATCCTATTCTTTAGGTGGGTGCTGAGAGTAATCCAGTAGATACATTAAGTAATAATCCAGCCGGTATGTCGGAGGTATTGTCTGCTAGAGAATAGAGAGTGTTTTCACTGAGTATAGAACTGGAATTATGGTGATATTATTATGGTATTATGTTAGGGCTTGTAAGTGCAGCGCGTTTTGTGGGAGAGTCATGTCGGGTCACTCGTGTCAAAACTACCAGGAGTGGTCACAATGTCATTATTATTATGTTTTGATTCTGATAAGAATAAGGTGCTCTGAAAATCGACGGGACCCAAATGTGTGTATGTGGGAGGTGTTAGAAACAAGCACTTCCTACCACGGGTGATCATTGGTTAGACTGTAACTTAGAGCTTGGAATTACTCCGGATGGTTGGTATTGCCGAACACAGCAGGTGTAGTCATTGATGGTATAATAATCCCAGTAGTAGAATGTTGTAGTATTATACCAGAAGTGTCGAGGAGCATAGATATCGAGAAAAGCGGATACTGTGGAGGAGCTTAGAAGGGTGGATGTGCGTGGACACACTAGGGCATGAACAGATGTAGCTTACGTAGAAGTTTTCTCCTTTTAAGTATCGCAGCAGCCTCCAATAGACAACGCGCGCCTCGACGTCTCCTCCCGTCTACACGTCTGAGCGATCCTACCCCTCCATCAGTCATGACAATCAGCCAATTAAACTATCAGGGCCCCGGTGTAGGATCCGCTTTTGCGGAGCCTCTGGCCATCAGCGGGTTGACTCCTGTAGGGTGGGGTTGGGTTATGCCCAACTATCTGGTGGGGAAGGAGGCGTCGAACATGAAGAAGGGTATCGCGGGGGCTGGCGGTAGTTCTTAGTAGGATTGTCATGGAGAGGGGTTTGCCCAGGGCGCTGAATATCATCAATTTTTGGCGGCCCGCTTTTTCGATTATGAAGACTGCTGTCCTCAAGGCTAGGAAGCACTCTGTGTGGCTCTAAGCTGCAAGGATGCGAGAGAGGATGCGGGAGAGGGTTATGTCCTAATGTCCTTTGCCTGTGCCAAAACCTGACTGCCATCGACCAGCAGGCCACCAAGGGCACCTAGCACCCCCGAAGCTTCCCTCTCGAACCCCTTCATTATAAATTATCTCAGCGGCTCTGGCGGAAATGCCACGGAGGCCATAACTTCCACAGTGGAAGCAATCGGGGACAGCCGAGATATAGAACTCGACTCCAAAAAGGAGGAGCCAAAATCGATCCAATATGAGACACATTCTGTGGGTAATTAATACTCTTGTAATTACCCCCTCTAGTTCGTTCTCTGGCGGGGCACGGACGGGTAGGTAGGATAATATAAACCCTTAATGATAACTGCCCTCCCTTCAAATGCGACCCCGGGCACTCCGACTGTGACACCGGGACTGTAGAAGTATTAAACTCAACATCAGATCCACTGGTCAGCACTCTATGGCGAGGTGGGGCCTGAGAACGCCGTTGTTTGGAGAATCGCTCCAATGGTAGTTATCATACAGCTGCCTCTAGAATAGAGTTTCTCGTGGACTAAGTTTGTCTCCAAAGCTCACGCAGATTAGGGCTCTGATGAGGCATCCGAGATTGTAGGATGATATGTCCAGGCATGAAATCAATAGCGCCAGCTTAGCTATCATACTAAGAAGTTTAATGACTAAGGACTACAGAAGTCTTGGGGACGACCCTGCGGGTCCTGGTAGTGGTGAGTGTGCTTCCTTGAATTGTAGAGTTATTTGTTTTGGTGGTAGCCGCCTGGCTCCGAGGTAAGCTTCTTATAGATCATTTGTGCTCACTCGTAGTTCCCTTAAAGATTGAACAAAGGAGAATTTTAAGAGCATTGTTTCCAATAATGAATACACTATGGAAAGGGTTAAACTGCCAGTGTAGGAGAAATGTAGGTTATTTGATTTTAATCAGAGAGGCATATATTGAGGTTTTCGACGCTGGTTTGATAGATACTTGGTAGGAAGTGGAGGATACAATTGGAAATCCAGTCTCTCAGCAAGATGGTCCAAAGGTATGTACTACAGCAAATAGTGTATCTTGGTTCGAGAAAACCGGTATATGGATATGGAATAGCCTTCCAATTTACCTGATATTAGTCCTACTAGAAACACTTAGAAGATGTTTAAGGAAAAATTCACGTAACAGATTTCACAGTATCTATAGGATCAAATGTAGCTTATACACTATTAGGAGATACGCGGTAGAAGCCTCAGCTCTTAATAAGGCTTTGGCCAGGATAACAAGAGAGATTTTTTGAGAAGGTACGGGAATCAATGCAGTTTTCAATGCAAAGGGATAGTAGATCAAATATCAACTTTTTTCTTTCTTGAAAATTTCCTTTTTTTCCCCTTTTAGCCCGTTTCTACGAATTATATCGTATACCTTGAGGATCTTATTTAATTTGAGCTACTAGTTGCTGTGGTGCGGCGTCAGATATCAATTGTGCATGCGCCTATTGTTGCATCGACCAACCAAACTAACCACCTCCAATTATTATTATGGTTGAAATTTCATCATATATGGTCACTCGTGGCTCCACTAGGCTAGGTTCCAGCGTCCAATACGCGCTTTGGTTCCTAGCAGTACTCTAATTTGCGGGTAGTACTAGGGCTTGGAAGTCTAAGTTACTTACCGGTCTGCTGCCCGCTGGACCCAAGGTTTTGATTTCATCTCTTAAGTTAGCCTTGTTTTCACTGATTTGAACTTCCTTGATGTCAAAGCCTCGCAATTGGACCCCGGGTTTTTTGGCTCGGTCCGGACTGGGTCACCCAGGTGGCAAGCCCGGGTCCCTGAAAAAATGCCCGAAAAAATTGCCACTTTTCTTTCTCAAGTCACACGACATCACTCATATCTCTTGATTTTAAAAACAAAATTATTGCGAACTCTAGGACTTATTTTCTCAATCCTTACTAATTCACTATCTTCTTAGATAGTGGTTTCACAGAGGACGGCAGAGTATCCTATATTATCAAACTGGGCGATCAATATTCATAGCATACCAGCTATGTCAGCAGAACCTGAGAGAATATTCTCGCGGACCAAGCGAACGGTTAGTGATTCGCAGTATTCTCTTGGTTTTGATACTGTTCAAGCGCTTCAATGTCTCCGAAGCTGGCAGTCAACTGATGGAGTGGGGGGAATCTATGGGTCCATTTAGGAAACTCATCTGTGAGAATAATTGTTTCACGTTCAAGTTGTTTTCATGTTACATGCTTTTTGTCTCCCTTCACGCAAGTGACTTATTCTTATACAAGTCTCCTCTCCAGTGTTTCCTAGAATTAACGCATCTCGAATGGAGGTTGAAAATAATTGACTTCTTTAAACATAATTGGATCAATGGCTTCTCTTTGAAAAGTTCAGGCTTTCTGGAGAGTTCAGGCTTTTTTTGGGCCGGGTTCGGGCCGGGTTCGGGCCGGGCTTAAGAATTTACGGCCCGGGTCGGCCCACTGCGATGCTTGCTGATGTCTAGGATGGGCCCGCATAGGAAGCGAACTGGGGCGAAAGCTTCGAATTCTGCAACACAGCCATGCGATGCCGGGGCGTTCGGTCAGGATATACCTTACCCGCTTCAGTGCCCTCAGTTAACGGAAAGACTAGGGCTCTCCCCGAATACAGGGGGGTGTAGGTACTCTCACAAAGTATCTTGGGAGTTCTGTGCCTTACGCCACTGACTTATATGGTCTCTGGAACGGATACGATACCTAGTAAGTGGGCTTCTAAAGGTTCAGGTTCCTTGCGACCTAAACCAAAGTAGTGCCGTAGGCTCAGTATCGTCCATTGAAGCCGGGTTGGCTAACAAGGATAATTGAATTATTTAAGTCCATTGAGCATAAAAGGTCACTCGCAATTTCATGGATCGTCACTCGAACTGCGCCCTAGAGATGCATTTGGGGTCACAAGGGCTAGGAACATCTTTTTGCTTTTCGAAAGCTTGGTGGCGGTCATCCTAATAATATTATTGGAATTGGGTTAGGAAAAGAGACTTGGTCATGGGGGTGCGATTATGAAGAGAAACTATTTGTGGGGGAGGATCACTTTTGTATTAAAAACTATCACACATTCGCCCAATGGGACACTTTTTTTAAAAAAAGATGGAATCTAGGACATCCACAGGGCTGATCTAGCCAGGCGAATATCGAGGGAAAACACAGAGCCTAATTTTTAGCTAAAAATGTGGATTATTCGTAGGTAATAGCCATTCGCCCAGAAACACGGCACAACAGATTTGTAGTGGTTTGAGCTTGTTAGCGAGTCCATTGTCTACCGCCATAGTGGTCATCCTTGTAGTTAGTCTCCCACTGCAGGTTGAGTTTGTCAACATGGGGAGGAGGAGGAGGGGGGACACTAGCCGGAGAGATATGAGGGTTATTGGCAAACATCTTCAGCGGGGTGTCCCTAAGTGGACTATCGCTAAAATGGCCCAATCCCGGCCCAGGACTGATAACGCTTGGGGGCGCTTGCAGCGGCGGATTCGTGAGAAGGGAGGGAGGTTTATGGGTCTCTGATGGCGCCGAAGAGTTAGGATTCCCTCCGAGATGTTGGAAACGTTCGTTTCCATCGACTAACTGACCTTCCTTCCATCCCGGCTTACCCCCATTGTCTATTACCTTGTGCGCCTCTTTTGCAAATTGGGCCGCAGCGGCTTCTTCGATGAGTTGTCTGACTTTGGCTTTCTCAAGCGCACGCTCCTGGCTTAGCTGGGCTTGTGCTCTAAGTTCCACTTCTTCCTTCATCTTCAGATACTCCTCCTGCCTGATAAAGTCCTTAAGTGCGTGTTCGGCCAATGCTTTTTCGAGGAGTCTGAGTCTCTCTTGGTCGAGAGAGAGCTTTTCAATTGTCTCGAAACTCAACCTAGCCCTCTCTTCCGCCTCCAGCTCTCTCCTGATTCTCAACCTCAACATATCCCTCTCACCTTCCATGTCAGACTTTTCCTGTGCGTTTTTGAGACGTTGAACCTCGAGCTCTCTCAACTTAGCTGCATGCGAGGCGATACGCGCAGTTTCTTTTTTTTGAGCTTCCTCCTCCATAAGGTCTCTCTTGATCTTCTCGCGCAACTTTTTTCTCGCTTCCACTTTTCTGCGATCCTCAGCCTCCTGGAGTATTTTCTCCTCCTGTTCCTTTTTGGCCCTCTCGTCTTCTTTTTTCATCCTCCTCTCGACCTCCTTGTCGAGTTCCATTTGATTGAATGCTTCAAGAACCTTGAGCTCATCTTCCTTTTTTTTCCTCTCATGTTCGATTTCGGCTTGTTCACGCATCCGGGCCCTCTCAATTCCAATCCGCTTCGCCTCTTCTTCGATCCTAACCTGCTCCAGCCTCCTGCGTTCTAGTTCAATCTCAACTTCCCTGTGAATGCGCTTTCTCTCGATCTCCTCGTTAGCTAAATGGAGGAGGGCTTCTTTTTTTGCCGCTTCCTCTGCTTGTAACTTGAGTGCCTTCTCGTTCTCCCGCTTCTCGGCATACTCCCTCTCAATTTCCGCCCTAATTTCCTTGCGCATAAGTTCTTTTTTGGCCTCCTCAAGTTTCGCATGCTTAAGTTTTTCCTGCTCTGCCAGCTCAATTTGTAGATCATTCTTGGCCTGCTCATTAGCTACCTCTTTTACAAGACATTGATCACAGCGTCTGTGCTCGGAAGCACTCAAACCATCATTTCCCGTATCCACAACCCCACTTCCACTAGCGATTCGAAACCTTTTGCCACAAGAACTACATCCATGTGTAAGTTCAATAGCAAAGCCACCAGACTCGTCTGTTGTGAACTCTACATGACGTGTCTGGCGATACCGGTGAGCTAGATTGTCGTGACCGGGGCTATATTCAGGGGGAATTGAGATTTTGTGTCCATGCTGGTCAATGTAAAAAGGACTATTATGATTCTGCGATTGATGAGGTAAAGTGGCTAATCTGCGTAGCGGGGACCGGGCCGGGATGTCAGACATCTCTGATCTAGTTCGGCGTCCATTGTTGGCATACTCCAGCGGAGAGTGCTTTCCTTCGCACCCATCATGGCAATGATGAACCCCGCAATTTCTCCCGGGGGGTGTGATAGGACCCCCTAAGGGAGCAGGGTTACCCTCAGGTGGCGCTGCCGCAGCACGTGTATTGGCTAATGAAGGCGGCGGATATGCACCGGGGACATGCTGCGAAGGGGCGGAAGGATGATACGCGTTATTGGATCCACTTCCGTGAGCCGGAGGGGGAGGGGGAGGGGAATGGTAATTATTCTGTGCAGGATCGGTAACACCCCCTGGGAAGGGTTGTGCGGCTGGGGGTGGGACAGGTGGCACACAATTTGCTCCGTCATATGAGTAGATCCCGGGGAATGATGCAGATGGCATAGTTGGAGCTCCCAAAGGAACCCTCGCGTCTGGCGATGGATCAATACATATTGGAGGAGGATAGTGGTAAATTGGCGCCGGCGCCTGTTGTCCTGGCCTAAGATGAAAATATTAGTGGATGCAGATAAGAGATGTATTCGGGCGGAATACTTACGGCAAAGGGGGACCTGGCACGAGCACAGGTGGAGGGTGGTACCAAACAGGCATGTTTGAAATTTTTTCCTGAACGTTTTCTTTCTTTTTTTCTTCTCTCCTTCCCTTTGCGTTGTGGTGGTGGTGTTGTCGATGAGCTGCAGGAAGAAAGGGCCTACTAAAAAAATAAGGCACGGCACCGGTATGATACCCTAATGTTATTATCATAACTCAATTTCGGAAGTCACGCACAACAACGAGGGTTTATGGAAAGGTCTTTGAATACCGTGGGGGCTGGAATAATTGAGAATGACCCTAGGACGTCCCGAATTTCCCCCTTTGGGTTAAGGGGAGAAATCACAGCGAAAAGATTCTCTTTTCAGTGAGACAAATAAAAAGAAAAGAAAAGAAAAGAAACAGACCTTACTAGGAGAGGCAACTCCAACGTCCCAGTGGGGATTCTCACTCATTCCTGCTCTTGCCGTAAGGCGAGGCAATTGTGGCTACAATATTTAGCCATGTTAACGCAGCAAATGAGAATCTACCATAAAGAGGCCTTTCAAGAGAGCTACTGTGAACATTGGATAACATTACAGATTTGGTTCTCTCATAATATTATTGCAGTGCATGATTAATAATGCTTGAGGGCACACCGCTATGAGTTGCGCTAATTCATTTGCAACTTATCGATAAGGCTTCTGGAGAGTAAAACTGCTACGAATGCTGTTACACACCAAATACCGTTCTCACCAGTTGGCTTGGGCTTGTCTGTCTACCTACTGTATATCCCTTGCCTTGTTTTCGAATTATTGACTTGGTGGAGGGGTTAAGACCAATAGAGGGATAGCAAAAGACTAATTGTAGCTTAATCTAAATTGGGGCGAAGAAGCTGTGGGGGGTGGAGAATATTACAGGCTCATTTAGAATGTTAAACACTACCCGATTTAAGTAATCGTGATGAGAAAAACCTTGTTGTTCACTAGAGGTGTAGTGCTAAGAATATCAGGAAACATGTATTCCTCAGTATACCCATGATGGAAACAAACAGTAGTGTGTAAATTTACTCCTGATTACTCAAATAGGCTAGTGTTCAACATTTTAAATGGGGTTGAATGTTCCAGCTGTTGAGGGGATAACTTATGATGAGGGAGGGAGACTAAACAGCACTAATCGATTAGTGGACGTGCTAAAATAATGTGAAATTCGGCAACAAGGGAAGGGATCTGCTTTTTCGAATTTTTTCCCCCTCTCCTTGCCATTCTACCTGCCCTGAAGTCCTTTGGGACATAAGGTATCATATTATTAGCACATGCAAAACTTGAGGGGCAAATTTTGTGCAGGTGTTCGGGCATAGTGTGGTGATACAATAGAGCCAAGATTATGGGTTAGTCAACTGTGTTTGTACAAAGTAAACTACTGGTGGAATTCTCAAACTTGGACGTATCGTAGATTTTGGGTAAACTCGACCCGCCGCTGTTTCCTGTATGGTAGTTACTATCCCCGGAAAAGCGAATTTGCCACGGGGTTGGTCTTTAAAAGGAGTAGTGGCTTCCTTAAGAAGTATGGCGGCGGGTCGAGTTTACCCAGAAGTTACGGTATGCTAGCACCCGCTATGATCGCCATCCAACTCATCTATCCGCGGGTACTGCATTGCGCTGCATTTTTTTTTTTCCCTTCAAAAAAAAGAAAAGCTTTTCTTCTAGCAATTAACTACCTAGAGAAAAAGAACAAAAAAAACATTTACTCAGTGGGGATCAAATCATATTCCATGGCTGCGCGCTCAAACTGATAGAAGCAACACAACAATTATCGAAATTCCAGAGATTCAGCGAGGGGTCAGTGTCCAAACATATGCAGAATACATTATACGAGACGCCAACTGACTGTTTGATAATCTAGTTGGCGTTTCCTCTCAGACCCTGTTGCGATACCTGGTGTGCATAACCAGGTGCAAATCGATAATTGACATATCATATACTCGAGAAGAGATACCCAAGAAGATACCACTGTCAGCCAACATTATTGATGGTGATGCTGAAGAAGAACATGATAGCCATCTGAGAGCCATGGTCTTGTCTTGATGTGAGCTCGAAAAAAGTGTTTTCAATCTGGGGATAAGGGCTTCTCCTCTCATTAACGTAGCAACTAAAAACTCGAATAGAAGGTATGATAAATGCAGTAGGAGGTCGCAGTTATCTCTCCTAGTAAGACGCTGTGCATTTCCATTTGTTTTGTCTCAACTGAGGGCTGAGCTTGAAGTGTTTTCCCCTTGTATAACCGATAGGGGGGATTCCAACGTCCTGGCACATTTTTCTTTCATTCGAGTTCTTACGGTAACATAATGGGAGCGCAAAAGCGGTGTGATGAGGGATGGTCGCGAAAGGCTGAGAGATCCTGGCATTTATTGCGTCGTTGGTGTGTGAAGGCAGGACTCCTACTGTGGTGTTATGCTAGACAGCACTTCTAAGCTACCGCTAACGTTTGGCTGGGATGTTATAACTGAGCCACCGAGCGAAAGAGAAAATTTAGGAAAGAATTGGAGGATATGGCCAACTCTAGCGAGCGGGCCACGGTCGCGGGCATAATTAAAGGGTGTCAAGTACCATATCTAAATCTGGAGGTATATAGAGTCCGTCCGGTATGAAAATCGGACAGAATGGATGATTGTTGCTACTAAATTGTATAGCATAACGTGTTAGAGGCCTCGAGCTAAAAGGATCAGTTTTTAGGCACCAGTTTCAAGGTCTGGAGACATGGATCCACCTTTGAAAATACGGCCGCACTGGACCACCCACTTCCATAGACAAGCTTATTGCGATTTCGATAGCTGGTCTTTTTGTCCCTGGCACAGTAAGGGTAGCCCGGAGTGTCAAGCGTATTACATATGCTAGGGCAACAAGTGACATCCAACGGACAGGTTGGATTGGGTGCCACTGAGGTGCTGGCAATTGCGCCAACCGGATACCTGGACTATGATACCAGTACCGGACCAATATTATACCACGTTAGCCCTGCCGAACCCCCAGCCCCACTCCGCTATAGTATATTAAGCACATCCTCCGGAATTACCGGCCGATGACCCTCCTCCCATAGCACTGACCTACTTGTCGCAGCGTTTGGGCACTTGAGGTGTGTAGATCCTGGCTAGTTTGTGACAATCCCGAAACCCAAGCACCATAGCGAGCGAGTTGACATAAGGGAGGGGCAACAAACTGTTACAAACAGAGGACGGCGGATAGGGCGCCAGGAGTGTAGGGCAGACGTCAAATGTGGTAGCGCTGTTCGCTGCCCCCCCTGTTCATTGCCCCTTCCACTATTAATACGCAAGCGGCCAGAAGTGAGAACTCAGAAAGTGGCGGACACTCCCGGGAGATCCACCATCCTACCGCTGCCCGGCTAAAATTGCGGGGCACTTTACATACAAATAGAGCCCAACATCCAGAATTTAGGAGAACAATTCTCTAGAGGACAGAGGTTTTGTTTAACCCGTCTGATTTGGAAGGTGTCGTATACCATGCTTTATGTCTAATCTACCGCCACACGACGTACCACTTCGTTAACCTCAGTTCTCTCAGTCTCACTGGGGTTTGCAGTCTACTCGAACACTGTACTAATTCTACTGGCGATATCACCTCCTTCTCTCCCGCACTTTGCTAATCACTGTTAGCGGAGCGAGCCGAAATAAGCCAAAGCATTCGAGTAAGTAGTCGGCTTCTACCCCTGGTATTGTTACCTTATGGTGTAGGCTTCAGGCATTATAGTTCACTCATGCCTAAGAATCGATATAACTACCTCTAACTAGAACTGATGTAGTCATGGCCACCATTCGTCGTTACGGGCTAGCGAAAAAAACATGTATAATTGTATGGAGTACATTTGGACTTCCACCGTTGCGTTGGCGCTCTTCTGGTAAGATAGATGTCACCTAACCTCTTCCTATAAGCTAAATATTGAATATAGCACGGCATGGTGAAAGGGGAGACAGCGGGGCCCCCATCAATTCTCCTCAGAAATTAGTATATTACTCATATCGTTCGTTTGCTCTGGGAGCTAGCACCGGTAAGCCGAACCCGGAGCTATAACACTGCTAGGAAAACATTTCAGCGCCACATGTGTCTTGAAATAAAAATATTGCGCAGGAAGTACTAATAAATATTGGTTCATTAATCTTCAAAATATTGAGACGTCATGACAGTACCGGCATTGTTCATCCATTAGGATCCAGCAGTTAAGGCAGCATTAACATATCACTCCAACCTAACGAGGGGGAATGATGACCATCTTGTACGGTGTTGCTAACCTTCAACTAACCCCCGGCTGATAGCAATATAAAGCTAGCCCCCCCAGCGAGACCGCTTTCCCACCTTTAGGTTCTTGTTGGATTCATTGGGCTCAATTCATGGCCCTAGCAGTTGGAGTTGGTTATTTTTCCCTGCGCTCCAACTTCACATCTTTAGAAGACAATCGGAAGGCCTCTAAGCTATGATACGAGCATAACATAACCTGGGCCTTGCACCCTATTAACAGGTGATATAATGTCGACTGGTACGATCCGGTAACATCCCATTGACTTTTCATGGGTCCAATCATCAATCGCCCCGATCTCTAGCGGTTATCTGTGTGGGCTAAAAACGCTGTTTTTCGCTACTAGACCTACAAAACCAAGAGGCAGCGCTGCAATCTAAGTCGTTAATTCGAGTCGTCTTTGTTGTAGGGGCCTTGGATTGGGCTAATATTCCAACAACAAAAAAATCAACACCTATTGTCTACGATTGTAGAGTATGCACCCTTACCCTCTGGCTCGCCCGGGTCTGCGAACGCATGTCTAGCTTACAACTCTCTACCTAACCCAAGAAACCAAACTTCCTAATATTTGCGCGGTAGGCTGAGTATATCTTATTTCGGGAACTTTTAAACATGTTGCCATAAACTACGCCAATCATCTAACACTACCGCAAGGACTCGAATAATCGAACCTCGCGCTAAGACGTCCGAAATTCCTTCTCTTGGATAGGGGGTGAGCGCACAGCGAAAACTGACCCGCTCAGCTTGGGCTTCAGACAGAAAAAAGAGAAAAAATTGCCGGACCATACCAGCAAAGGCAACTCTAACGTCCCAGCGTGAGGTTCGATTATTCGAGTTCTTACGGCAGGGGCAATGATGCGAATGATATTCGAAAGAACCCTGCGCCCTCCACTTGGCACCGGCTGCCATCCAAATCGTGCGAGTGTGATCTGATGACCCACAAGAACACACAGCTCACAAGGCAACAGGTACCCAAGATAAGTTATAACCTCTCTAACCAGATACCTTGCTAACCCCAGAGATACCAGTTTAGCCAAATCCCGAAGTATCGCTATCGAAAAAAGGATCGAACCTGGTACTAAAATCCCGAGTCAGACCTGGATGGGTTCTTACGTTTACTTTACTCCAACTGTACATTATATCCGAAGAAAGCAATCGGTGCCGATCTCTCCTCTTTTGGTATGATAACATTTCAGCAACCAATGTATGCTTTCTTGGTATTCAATGTGTACTTGGGCGTTGCGAAACTATTCGGAAATCTTGGCGTTGTTTATGCCCAAGAAACGCCAAGATTCCCGGACACTTCTGCCCACGCAAGCACGCTAGCTCATGACTGTAGGAAAAAATATAAGACGCTTCCGCAACAAGCAGCACACTAACTCTTATGACAGAGGAAAAAAATATAAGGAACCTTCCTAGCACGAATAATGAAACCTCTCGAGCCGTCCTTCCATGCTCGTTACACCCGATAAGCTCCAAACAGAAATATAGGAAATCGTTGTCCCAAAAAACAGCACACGATTTATGACCTGCAACAATCGTTACCTGCTCTAACTTGGTGCCATCTAGACCTAACATTGATGGCTCATTGGCAAGGCGTACCGCACCTAGAGCAGACCTTCCCGCGTATGACCCAGCTTTCAATACCTTGTGCATCACAGGTGGGGCACAGCACCCCCGGGACCTACAAAAAAATTACTTGTTAAATCCAAGCCATATTGATTCAATCTCAAGTTAAACGGATTGAAGATTAGAGCCCTTGGAGAACTTACGCCTGGAGTTGATATATGCCCCGGAACAAACTCGAAGAGTTCATTGACAAAATTCAAGAGTTGGGAATTGGGTTCATTGTCTTCATTGTCATCCCGGTTGTTAATCGAAGCAAGCATAGAAGTCGGGAAGTTAGCTTGATCTGCCATCAGGAGAGCTATGCTAGAGACTTCTGGGAGGCTGAGGTGGTGTTTGTGGGTATAGGAGGTAAAGTTTAGACTATGAGGATGAGTTCTGCTGGCCAAGAGTGTGGTCATACACTCTCCTTTATACTGCTTGATAACAGGGATTTAACCAAGTATCTGACTGAGCACCAACACAATTCACAACCCATGACATTGAATGCTTCTTACCTACTACCAGTAAGCTTCGATTACAGGTGCATCTGCTATCATTACGCCCATACCGGCTTGGGCATTCGAGCCATGGGCGCTTTCCGATTATGTGCGGTCCCGCCACAGGGACTTTCTAGTAGCAAAGTCGCTCACACTCCAAGTCAGCTAGAAAGTCAAAGCCCCTATTTGCGATTGTCGTCCAACCTTTCCAAAAGTCAACATCTCAGGGCTTTGACCGAGTTGGGGTCCTATATGCCTCGGTGATTGATAAATGTGGGCTCGGACGCCGGCACCCCAAAACCCATCGCCCTATTTCTGAAGCGCAAGCCATTGGATTTGGGGGCAGGACTTGGTTTAGGCGCTCTCTTTGGCAGCGCTCTACCTAACACGATTCCGATGACCAGAGTGCAAATGCAGCAAACAACTTTGCGGTTTCTAAACTATCGCAAGTAAAGAGTCAACCTTACTTCGCCACTTATACACAAGTTCCCTATTGGTTCAGATGCGAGACTGCTATTTCTTACAAGACCATAAATAATTACACCATTCTTGTATGGAAACCATATGATAACTAGGGCGCTTTTTGGACTATCCGGTCGGGTTTATTACATCTGTGAGATGAATAGCACTCGATGTCTTCTTCTCATTCTTGTGGAGTGAACCGGGGTCGATATCCTAAGACATAAAAGTGCCCAATACAGGACAACTTCATAATTCGCTACCTATGGCATTAGATTCACTCCTGGTTTTTTTTTTCGGTCGTTTAGCGAACTCCGTTCAGACTACTCATGCCCATATAAATTTGCATCTAGACAGCCCCTACGTCAGGCCAACCGAGAAGTCAACTTAGATCTGCAGAAACCGGATAGGAGCACCAAAGGACACCTCCCTAAAACCTCCCTCAAGCTTATCAATAATGTTTTTATCCTTCGGTCACTTTGGTATATACCATTGGTTTCGCGAGACTCTGGATGCCCTTTTCATAGTGCGCATGCTCGAAGAGAATAACAGACATAATTCCTGCGGGTATCATCACTCAACTATGAATATCCGATGGCTTCATAAGTTGATCCAGAGGTACCACTTCAGCTAGAACTACCCACGGTTACATATACTCCAGCATAACTTTGCATCTACACCGGTACCGTATTCAAGTGGCCCAAGTTGATCTACCCCGGAATATTTATACAACTAGGGCAGGTACAGGCGCCGAGACCGTACGGGACATGCCATTCCTCCCCAAGGGAACTGATTCTGCCCTCGCTTTCTCAGAACCTGGAAGGTCTCTTGCCTTGCACCTCCCGTTTTGCTTTTTTAACTTACCACGGGATTACCCAAGTGACACTGCCCTTGGTAGACCGAGTAAGACCGAGTAAGACAATGGGCACACTCCCTCTCGAGATACCGAACATGGCCAACAAGCATGGGAATGCAAAGCTGATATCAAATACTTTACTGCGTCATTTCTCAAAGTGAACATTTTCCTGAAAACATACAACTATCCTCAAATTCATTTACCCCCTTCCACAATAGGCAAACCGCTCTCTAGGCACAGCACGAGTCAGTTCCGGGTTGACAATGAGTTCTTCTTGATGAAGAGCTTGGCTCCCTAACCCCCGGCACCGGCGGGAATGCAGGATTGCCACAGAGATACGTGTGCTTGCCAAACGATTGAACCCTAGTCCAGAACTTTGAGCCAGTGCTCTTTCACAGGGCATACTGTCTTAAAAAGCTAACCGTCAGGGCACATTTGTATCTGGCCTATACCAATAGAGTATGGTAAGTTGCAGTTCAGCTGGATATGTGCTTGAGATTTAAAATCCGCTAGCCTAACTATTAATGCAACATGAATATCCTCCATTAGTTATGGACCTCAGCGATCCCCCATGCGTGGTGGCTACTGGCAAAACCCTGGCGCCACTTTCTTATTGGCCTTAGGCTCGGTATCTATTACAAAGTGTTATTTTTGCTGGGAGGGATTGTTATAGGCCTTCACGCTAAAATCTTCTCCGAGCATAAGCTCCCGTCACGGCTAGATACCCCACTGCAGAGGGGTCAGTGATCCCTTTCAGGTCCCTCCGCAATCTCTGGGACTTAGCATGGACTCTAAACTGATCCACAACGATCAATCAATTACAAGTATCTAATCTCGCTATAACAGCTAGGGGCCTAGAAGCGCATTTATCTAAGGGCAGGAAATATGGGAAATTTCATTCAACACGAATGACAAAAAGGTCCTGGAAGATAGCAGAGCACGCGCCTTCGACTCTGGTGGCGGTTGGACTCTGTTCAAGACCTGCTTCCGTTCGTTTCACTTCATCGAGGGGTGGTCTCGCGGGTCTTGCTAGGACCAACTAGTTCTTGGCAGTTTGAGGCCTTTTGCTATGCAGTACACGGCAAAGACAAGCCCGGTCTATGTCTTCCGGATCGGCATAGTCGCACTCGAATAATACTGCGTGCATTGGCTCCCCAATCCCTTGGAACCAATGACTTATCAGAATCGTCCGCCCCGCGATATCGTTCTCGAGTATTCAAGCCCTCATCGCTATCTTATGCCCCGTGCAACGTTAAGCTCTATAAATAGTCATAATGATTAATGACATCTCATATCATAGGGACATAAACAATTTTATGTCATTATCCCGGAGGAATAAGCCTAGGCGTTTCATAATTAAACTTTTTATGCATCCCATCGAAAGCACTGGAGAAATCTCTGCCAGAGCCCATGTTTGAAGTAGGTTGCATCTATAAGAAATTTAGTAATATTTTTAACGTAGGCTAATTCCTTTTGGCAGCAAGGAAAATATTAACCGCGACAGGGCAGCTCTAGAGGGCCGAGAAGCGCCATTCATTGACAACCCTTTGCTGAGAATGATAAAGAAATAAAGGGTACTGTGGATAGTCACCTAATGCTAGCCCAGGAGGCAGGGGACCCCAAGATGGGAGCCCAACTAGCACAGGTTTCATCTACGTTCCGGCGATCGCAGAAACCAGGCGAAAGAGGGAAATTTTGAGACGCTCCAGGCTGATCTGTACTCCACACCACCGCATCAAGGATGTGGTGCGAGTATTTTTATGAATCGCTAACCAATTAATAGATGAATAGTGTACAAAACATCGCCAATAACCATGCTAGTGAGTGATCTCTTATGATCAGATATGGGTCCCAGTTATTCGCGATGAGAGACTTATGCAGCAACTAAGACTCCAATTTATCTAGCGATCCAAATAACCTTCAGCTATACTAAAGGCAAGAGAGGTTTAAGAGGCACTAAATCATCTTGCAGACCCTTCAGCAAGGCGCAGGCTACTATATCTAACTGAAAGTCCGCAAGGCGGGATTGAGAAATATGTAGAGCAAAACCATACGAGCGGTGCACCCGGGAAAAGCACCAGCGGCTTTCTCTAGCCCAATGAGAGCATGCTGTGCGGCGTTTCGCAACTTGAGTAAGCGTTACTCGCCAAGTTAATATGACAAGGTCTTCTAAATATCGACGACGATTGGTATGGTTGTTTGAGTGCTTAAAGACTTTCACTATAGACTCCATGTGGTATTCAACAGCTAAAGGATTATCTCTAAGCACAAGGAAAACAGAGTGGTAAGGAGAGTTCTAGCTTAGCCCCTTGACATCTGTGCTATAGGTCGGCAGGACTCATGGGAGTAATCTTACAAACTGATTTACCCGAAAATACCTTTTCAACCCAATGAGCTAAATATCATATATATTTATCGGGGGTTAAAGCTTACATGCGTGGCTACTGGCTGTAGGGACCCGTATGCAAGACATAGTTTCTCATTTAGCAGCCCCAGAAACCGATGGCAGCACCGAGTGCGTGGCGGATACACGTGCCGTGAGATCACCCAGAAAGACACATTCTAGCACAGCAATATCGTGCAGTGGTCATTATTGCGTAGTTTTCACGTTATTGGCACTTCTCTAGACTCTTAACACTTATTAGAACATCTAGCATACAGTGCAGAGGTTACAAGACTGGTGAGATTTTCTTATTTGCGACTAATCCGCCTCATATTTGATAATCTCCGGCTTCAAGCATTGCTTTTAGCTCAACTCCGCGTATTTGCTCCGTTGACGTGGCCAGCTGAGAGGAGTTGTTAAAGTCAATATGTCTACTCCCTTGTTACGAGGCTTAAGCTCCTTATGGTGATCACTTTAATCCCTTTACATGGGTTAGAGAGGAATCCCATTGTATGATATATATGTGGTGCGGTTGGACGATAAATGACCTACTGCGCTCCAAGGCAAAATAGCTGGATTTATTTAAACCAACCCTAGAAGCAGTCGTATTTAAACTCGCACCAGCCTTTGTCAGAAAAAAAGATGGGAAGCGGGTCATGGACTCGCCGGGTCTATGATGGGATATTCGCACGAAGATCTGCGAAGAAAGACCCATACTTGGATGGTGGTGGTGGGGAGGAATATTACTATTACAACATCCAGCCATTCTCTAAAGCGTTGGCTGACTACTTCATACACACGCTAGTCCATCAGCCATCAGTTAAGCGCTTCCCTAGGGGTCTTTGGCATCTTTGAGAAAAAAAGAAAGATACATACCCTTCGTTGTTGTCAATAAAGTTTATCAATTCTGTGCTTCAGACCAGTGTCAGCCTCTGAGAGATATGATACCATAACTAACGAATTGAGCAGGGTCGCACGTCAACTTAGTAGCGTTTTGCAAAGAGTGATAGGCCAGCCGACTGACAATTCTGAAGCAAATAGCATATAATCTAGCTGAGTGCTAAACCTGGGATACGCTGAAACCGAGCCACCGGCGACCTCTTTGTAAGCTACCGCGGCTGATGGTTCGGCCCGGCTGCGGTTCATAGCATGTTCAGCGGATCGCTTGGGTTTGTGCTTAGAGTTAGAGCGCCGAGTCGCAACCGGCTCTACCGAGATTAGCTGAGGTAGCTTGGTTTGGGTTCTAGCTATTCTGATCGGCCACTCACAGGGCAGGCGTTTACGATGAGCCCTCAAGCAAGAGGCATTTCGGGGTTCCTACTGGGAGAGCCGGTGGAGCGGCACTGTACAGCGCAGCTCATCGAGGAACGGCCGCCGAGAACAACCAGTAAGTGGCAGTTTCAAAGCGATTCCGTAAGGCCCTGACAAAGAAACCCCACCCCTTCCGAAAGAAAAAGAAAAGATAAAAAATCAACTGAAAAATTGCCATCACAGTGAGAGGGGGTTAGACTCTATTCCGCCAACATGGTACTGTACGATATGCATCTCTAGTCATGGGACCCACTTGGACGATCGCGCTTACCTCGGGCAAACCTGAACACATGACATTGAGGATTTACTTCTGATAGCTATTAGGTCTAGGAAAAGCCTTCGTTGGTATTATAGCTCAAATTATTTCAAAGTCCTCTCTCGAAAGCTCCCAAGGGGCGTAGGTCGGGTTTGTAATATCTATCATAGCTGATCACTCGTGTAGCTACCGCGACATATCCCTTATGTGGCATACCGGTTTAGCAAGTGGTTAGATAGGAACTGGGAGCGAAGATATAGGAGCACAAAGTACATCTATCTTCACCCAAAAGTTGGGCCCTCAGTTAGGCGCATTGTGAGCGGGTTTTTCGCTTGTCGTCTCTCGGTTCGGATTGTTTGGATCTTGAGACTGGGTATGATAGAGATGGTAGCCTTACCTTCGCTTGTGCGAAAAAGCAAAACTCAGTGGATGTAAGATGCTGCATTTCATTAATTTTCTGGCTACCTTGCGGGATTTCTCGCCCGTCGATAATGTCTAGCAGGGGTTTTTTCTTCTTCTAATTTCCCATTTGCACTTGTTATCATATATCAATTCTCAGGTTTGAGGAGTGCTCGGGGGGTCACCAAAAACCGGAAGATATAACGCTCGTCTCTGCAGAGAGTTGAATGGGATCAGCAGAAATAGTTTTCCGGTTTCTAATGACCCCAAGCGCAGGATGATAGCATAATTTCCATCAAGTGTGTGTGAATGAGGTGGCTTGGTCAGCTATCCAGCTAGCTCTGCAGCAAACCTCGTGCAAAGCGATCCAACAAACACCAACTAATCCAAAGCCAGAACTGAAGGCACCGGCCAGCTTCGGGTTTTCCTTGAGAGTTTTCCCCGGCCATCCCCTTATTGCTTCCCGCTCGTATCGGCCTTGTGAGATCCGGTCGCCGATCTTCCTGCTCCCCAAAGCTGAGCTTAAGATGAGGCTAGTACACAAGTGGCATATCTACTCGTAGCAGGCAAAAAGTACCCGATAACAATATGGCAAAAAAAACCGTGCGTATCCGAGCGCCCAGACAAACCCACGACCCCTGATATCGAATGCTTCTTGTCTGCCACGAGTACAGTACCGGCCAGAGCCAGAACGAACTGTCTCAGACAAAATGCCAGGTCAAGCTGTGTTGATTGGGGACCGGACCCCGGCTCCGCTCCAATGTTAGATCGCTTGCCAAGCATGATAGTTATGAGGTTCCAACACAACAGATGGCTCATTTTGTATCCTATCAGATCATTTCTACGACCTATAGTTATACTCGGACTAGGCAAGAGATACCCGAAAACAGAGATTTGCAAAGTAGATGGCAAAAATCCGTGCGTATCTGAGCGCCCATACAAACTCACGACCCACGACCCCCGTTTTCGGGTACTTCTTCCCTGCCACGAGCCCCAATCTTCGACTTCGAATCTTGTGCGGGCGCACTGATGCGCACAGACGGCCATACCTTTGTTTGGTTCCTGTGTTCGGGCACTTGCCTGCACTTTAGTGACAAGTAACGCTCGACACATTGTAGAGGCAATCAAAGGGGGGTCTATATTACACTGCTACGCTCAAAGGAGTTGTAAAACGGCCTTTCAAACTGATAATCAAAGAGATACCTTATGCAGAGCTCAGGGCGTTACGAGTTACTTGCTCTCCTTTTATCGTTTTTCCTACAGTTGTCGCAACTTTAGAAAACTAAGAGTGCTGTTTTTTCGACAGGTCGTGTTTTTCTTTTTTTTTCATAAAAAAATAATTCCCGAAGCTAGCGTTAAGGCCGCGCCCAAGCAAAAATAGCTGATCTTGACTGTGGAAAGGCCAGAAGCACCCCCTTCGGCTCTCAAAGTTGCCCAGTGGCGCGCTTAAGATTGCTATGTAAAAAGAAACTCTTTCAGAAAAGAAAAAGCGGCAACCTCTGTTCTCTGGAATTACGGCGGCCGCAGAGAAAACAGCAATGGCAGAATTCTCAAGAACATTCAAACTCGCTGTCATAACTGCTTGCCTGCGATTGGGCCTGTGCCGGGGAGATGGCTCCTTTCGAACAGCCCTTCAACCAATGGCGTTGGGCTACCACCCCAGGAATTTTGTGCTGAACTACTCCAGGCGCCGTAAGGACTGTGCTCAAATGGAGAGTGCTGCCGTATTAGTATTAGGATTGTGCGACATTAAACATGGAGCAACAGCCACCTGGTCATGAAGTTGGTGCCTGGACCCGAAGGGAGGTTTTTTTCTGGTCTTTCAGGCAGAGGTGGAATAAGGATCCCTGCTTAACGAGAGACCCTTCGGGGCTGCCCTAGGTTGCATTTCCGCACACTGGCCAACAATCTCCCCCTGTGCGCGCTCATGGGTGGATTGGCTGGATCATGGGATCAGCGACCGTCCCCACGGCTCTCATGGCTTGAGCCAGGAGGAATACTTGTGCTCGGGCACAAGTGCTGGAGTGCAAGTACCGACGGCGAGGACACCTGCCTAGCGGGAAAAAAAAAGAAGGAAAAAGTAGCCCGTGGCAGCTGGCAGATAGGTCTGACTAAATCATAGAAAGCTTTAAACCAAGGGCTCCATCCTGCGAGCTTCTTCTACCTAGCATCCAGGCCCACCGGGAACCTGCTTCCCAATGGCAGGAAAACCAAAGCGGAATTGGCGGTCACAAAACAAAAAGGGTGTTCCTGATTATCATTATACCACGAGGTCGCGGGAAGGGAAAAAAACAAAACAAATGAAACGATGAAAGTCTTAGAAGTTTTGGCGCTAAAAATATTCAATTAAAGACAGATATTCTAGCACCAGACGTCACTCGCAGTTTGCCGCAAACCTATGACGGTCGATTGTCAATTGGTGAGCTTTGCGAACTTTGCGAGTCTTGATCTCATCTTCTGGAAAACAGGTCACAATGGCAGTATACAATATACGGGGAGAGTAACGAGTATTGTTACGGCTATGATTTCGGCCCTAGAGCTCCGATTTCGTGACGAAAAAACCACCGTTTTACTGCTTCCGCCCAGCCTTGGTCATCCCGGGGTCGCTGCAGGCACGGAATCGAGGAATTAGGCCCTTGGCCAGCAGCCTACCGTACATGTACGTGACTCTAGAGGGGTAGGGCAAAATCGGAATCATCGGGTAGAGTGCATATTGAGCGTGTGCAAGTGCATATTTTTTCACCCTGCATTTCAAACAATTTCGAGACTGGCTCTGAAAGAGCCGGCAGTATTTCAAGAGCTGTGTAAAGGTGTGTGGCTATAGCTTATGTTTCGAGGCTCCCTGTAGCCTTCGGCGGTGAGATTGTGATTCCTGATAGTGGTAGGTAAAGATTTCGGCAGTAAGGTACACTATATTTTATCCCGGTCCACTGCACATTTAGTGCACTCATCCGTTCGGATTCAGCAACTTACACATGTTACAACATATATATTCCATTTCGATCACACCTGTGGGTTTCCGTAATGCTGTTTAGTGAAGTTGCCGATATGTCGAATATGTTTTATTTGCTTTTCCTCAACGCTGTTTCCCGAACCTAAGTTGCGGGCGGCTAAAAATCATCTTTGGCCATAAACCTTATTTGATCGACTGCCAACATCACTGCGGAACGCTTAGGGCGGTAGACAAATATCAGTAGATAATATGCCGTGTTCGAATAGAGTGGATTTGGATCGATTTTTTTCCTCCCCCGATCTATCTCTTAAGGTCATCAAGAATATTTTCCTTCAGGATCTGGAGCATTCCCCTCTCCCACTGCCCGCCCCCATTCAGCTGTAGGTTAGATTCCATTTCATTGGTGGACCGGGTTTTTCCTTTTGGGGCGAGATGTGATGGTGTTGTTTTGAACTCTGAAGTGATATCGCAATGTCTGTTAATGGGTTAAAAGAGATAAGGCCAATCAATTTCTTAAGCAATGAACAACTTGGCAAGATTTCTATGGGGTAATGGAGGGGGTCTGGATGCTTGCAGAGGCCGGCGCGAGATTTTCCCGGAAGTGCAGAGATAGAATGAGGAACATAACCTGTCACTGAGGTTCGTATTAAAAAAAGTGCATTAAGCGGGAGATCGGCCGGTTCGGGCCCGGCTTCTGATGGTCTAGCCTGGTGACCGCCGAGTCTAGAAAGAGGACTTTGGGAAACTGGAGATTTGGCCCAAGGTGATCAAGGAACACCCCGACCAGTGAAAGGTCAGAAAACCGCGAATCATCACTTCTGCCTTGGAACACGGATACTCCTCCAGGTCTGGTTATCAGCGCTAAAGCAGGATACGCAATTGAACTACATATCCGATTCGAGATTTGGGCCTAGGTGGTTGGAGCGGTACTTTAATCTGCCTAAGGTCATCAATTCCGATTTTGGGGAATGCGTCGACATGCGCGGCTGTGGGGATGATTGGAGGACCATTGCTGAAGGGTCGCAGACGCGGTCGGGCACTATCCGCAAATTCTAGTTTTTATTTAGCTCTTTTTTCCCCTTGTTTTTCCTTTTGCCAGCCCTCGTGGTTCTCCAAATTGCATTAGTGGCGGATGGTTTGCTGTTTCCGGGTTGGATAGCCAGGAACCTGAAACGGGAAGGACGGGACGGCAATCGATGCGGGGCGTTTATGCGGAGCGTGGCGGTTTTACATGTTATTGGGCGAGCCTGGGCTGTCGATGCATTTCGCCACCGGAATTATTGGCGAGTGATAAGAGTTGTTTTTCTCTTAACGCATTCGGAAGTGCGAGTGATTTTCTATGAGTCGGCACTTTGATGTCGGGAGCTGAAAGACTTCCTCTGGGCGATATAGCTGTCATATTAAATAGAAGGGCTTTGAGGTGATTATCCTACCCGTATCTAAAGCATTGCTCCTGTCTGTGCATCTCCTAAGGTTGTAAAATACACCGAGGTTGCTGGGACAGCGAGAGAAGTGGCCAAGAAATCTTGTGTAGTCGGCAAATGGAAAGATGGCCAGCCTTTTCTAATGCTGAGACATCCTTGGATGCCGCTTCTGAAGATACTGTGCGTTAACTATAGAACGCCCATACGGCACGTACCTTCGTTCTTTATCTCCGCTGACAGACAATTTGAAACTCTCCGCATTTGATATGGTGTGAAGGCCTATGACTCGGATGTTGTTAGGGTCAAGATCGCTATTTCCACCCGTAGACGCCTCCGCTCCTCCTGAGGCAAGACAGTGGTTCTTAAATCCAGCAGCTGTCCTTTGTGAGCCACTTGAGCCCGACCTCCGAGGACCTCAGCTGTCAGCAGGGCCCACCGGCCCTAGCACAGCTGCGGTGCGTTCGCTTGAGTTACACAAATTACATGTTAGTTGCTAAGACATTAGTTGCCCTGTCTACTCGGGGGTGGAGGTA
>QOVD01000268.1:0-12015 GCA_003521225.1 Tuber microsphaerosporum | reverse complement strand
CCTCATTGTATTTAGTTAAAACAGGAGTAAACCTGTTACAACCATAAGGGTAACGCGACCAGCATGTCCTGCACCCAAAGCACCAGCTATACGTCATTAATTAGTAAATTAGATAATTATGTTAGGATAGGAATTCAATTTACCCGTCATGCTCATGACCAAGAACTCCTCCGCCACAACCTGAAGGCATTCAACGGCAGACCTCTGCCAGCGGAATTACTGCTAATGTGTCAAACCTGCAACAATCTCTTGGCAAAGACGATAGAAGGGGGCCTTAGGGATAAGGTATCCCCTATCCCGGCAGTAGTTTACAATCTCCAGCATTACGAACCTGCCGCTAGGATACTGCACCGGCCGCTGTACCCTATCAAAAACACCGCCCGCTCTCTTCCAACCAAGATGCCTAGTTAGGGCCCCCCAATTGCCACCATCTTAACTGTTCAAGCTACTCTGAATTGTGCGATGCAAGGGAGGCATTGAGGAGTTTTTTTTTTGTTTGTTTAATGGAAAAGTGTGTGAAGAGGAGGAAGTAGGTTAACCGGAAATATTGGAGGTTTTGTTTACTTCTGAGAGTTTGACAGAGAACGATCGGGGTCACGTGAGCTTGTGACTATGTGAATGTAGATTTGTGCAGATGCGGATTTGTGCATATGTGGATTTGTGCGTATGATGATTTGTGTGTATGGGTATAGACCTATTGCTTCCCTAGTAGCTGAGTCATGATATTAGCGCTTGCTAAGAGGAAGATGTGTGTTGGGGGAGATGCAGGTAGAGAGATATTTTATACTGATTGGAATAAGGAGAGTGAGTGATTTCATGACCTGTACCTTTCAAACCGCCTCGTCATATTATTCAAGGAGCTCCTGTAGATTGATTCATGATATCTTGTTAATATGTACACAAGAGGTAAGGTTCATGAAGAGTGGGTATATATGTACACTTGAATTGTACAATGATCAAAGTCAAGACAGACTCTAACCAAAAGCCTACTGAAACAAACCTTGTACAATGCCTTCCTTATACCAATTCCTTGAATATTGCATATGAAAGGTAGTATATGTTCCAGGATATTATACATTCCCAGTTCAGGTATCAAGTGTACAATCACAACCACCAAAAGAACCTATAGTATGCCAAACCTCTTGAGTGAGAACACCAAACAGACAGTTTGCTTCCATGATATGTTTTCTATGACCGGGGGGAAAGTCAGCAGCGGACTTGAAGCAGGTAGTCAGTTATACTCAGCAGTTGCTTGCTAGGCCTCATGGTTAGCCCCCTGTTGTGGGGGAGGGCTCGACGCATTACTTCAGGTTGACCCTGACGATGTTTGTAAGAGGTTAACTTAGACCCACTTTTTGCTTTTAAGAGAGGCCAAACTGCTCCTTCTTTCTCACGACCATCTCATCTTCTTCCTCTCCACGCTTCCTCAATCAACACAACATAGAAGCCACTCTGCTCTTCAATTCTAATCGCACTTCCTCCATTTCACACATCCGCAAAGCAAACTCGACCATTAAAAAATAAGGAAAGAGGAAGAAACACCTATTTCTCTTGTCCCGCTCGTGTTCCGATCAGCTCCTCTCGCATACCTGTCCCACCCTGGCTGCCTCCCCTCAGTTCTTGGCCAGACTGAATAGAGCCTAGGACAAATGCTGCAGCGTATATAAGTTGGCACACAACAACCAATATTAAGTTTGTCCTCATCTTTGCATTTGCCATTCCTCTATTTGCCCTACATTACCTCCGAATCCTACACCCAAAATCATACGCTCTAAATCATACGCCCAAAATTATACCCACAAACTAACCGCACTGAATAGAATACCCACTTCTCAAAGAAATGCCTTCCGCTTATAAGTGGAGACCCCTTCCGGTGGGTGCTTTAGGCCACTCAGTTAATCAAGAAACGATTAGCCGCAATGAGCATAGGATGAGCCACACCCCTTGGGAAACTGCTTTCGAATGTGCGTGGGCAAAGCATGGAAATCGCCTAAAACAATGCCGCGATTTCGTGAGAAGATATGATGAGTACAAAGCGCGCTACAACCAGA
This sequence comes from Tuber microsphaerosporum, assembly GCA_003521225.1. Lineage (NCBI taxonomy): Eukaryota > Fungi > Ascomycota > Pezizomycetes > Pezizales > Tuberaceae > Tuber > Tuber microsphaerosporum. The sequence goes on along the minus strand of QOVD01000268.1, from coordinate 9,964 downwards.
CCAAAGCTGTGGTGGATCAGGAGATGAATGCCGAAGAGAACACGGTCCTAGAGCAGGAGCGTTAGGCAATCTTGGCGGATTGGTGGCGATACCATCCAAACCAGTTTAGTGAGACTGGCTCCTTACTCGCAAAACCGCCAATTCCTATCGAAGTTGATACCCCGCCTAATTCGCCACCTGCATCTCTGAATCGGTCCCCACGATTGCGGCCTGCGGCTCGAATCAAGACCCTGCTCGATCGTTTATCTAACCGATCGAGAAGTTCGTCAATGGGGTCTGCGCAGCCGTCTCCTCCTCCTTCCCCTTCAACTCCTCCCCCAATCCCTCTAACTCATGGTGGATGAAGCCATTTATTCACAATGAGTGAGACCGCGAGATCTTCGGCTGGTGCTAGTCTTGGCCCAGCTTTGGGGTTGGCGAGTACCGCTACCTTTGCGAGTGGTAGCACAATGGAGCCTCTCTCGGGGCATACCAGGTTTAAGATATGAATGGCGAGGTGAAACTCTGGCACTAATAATCCACAACCAAGTACCTAATTTTTAAACTATGCCTACTCGGCTTAGGATACTCTTACTAATATTCAGACTTGTTTAGCCCAAACAGATCCCTCAAGTCCTACAGGTGGAGAACACTGTACTTCTGAATACCAGTTGACCGTGCATGTTATGGATGGGGATTTGGATATGACGGTCTGAGAGGAATAGCTCGATGAAAAGGGTAGACCTTTGATTGACTGGGTTAAGCCAGTTGAGTGGCTTTTGCCCAACTCAGAGGTCTACAAAGAGTGGGAGAAGGAAGAAGAGGATGAGGTTGTCGATTTTATCGACCTGTACCAGTCTGATGAGGAGAATAGCAATGGCTGGGTGAATTCGGATGAAGGCTTCGGGGAAGAGGAGACCTACGAGGATGAGAATAAGTACCATGGCCATGACAACGACAACGAGTACCTGGAGGAGGGAGCCGAGAAGTAGGGCAGGTCTCCTCACACACTAGGCAGCTCCCAGGGTGGGGATGTCGATATCATAGAGGGAGGGGAAACCTCTGGCTCAGGTTTGGGAAGGACGAGGCAGGACCCCAATCGTCCTGACTCTGCATCTTCCTCCGGTTGGACTTTCGGCAAGGCAGCAGAAAACCATTTCCGTGCTAGCACTCAAGAGATTAGAGAGAGGCTGCTAGGGCGGAGTATAAACCCCAAGGATTTCTTCACAAGCCTGCAAGATCAATAGGACAGCATTCAATCTATTGTCATCATGAGAAAGCGCTTATTTGCTGGCAACGCTCTTCTTATCATTCATCTCGAGGCAGCCACTAGGGCAGGCGCCGAGGAACAAGGAATTGACGGTGACGAGATGGATAGCATTGATCGCGAGATGGGTAGCCAAGCTCTCCTCAACATGTCTCTCCAGCAATTCCCTCAGCATATGAAAAAGGAGCGCGAGGATTAAGAGTTTCTACCTCACCCTATTTCTTCTGCTTCATCACCGGGTTTCCTTCCCTACTCTCACACCTAAGTTTTATATATCTTGCTCTTCTTATCTTTATGCCTTTCTTACCTTGCCCCACCTTCCCATTTATCCCGATCATGATTTCCTTGCTTAGGATGCATAGTTGGCCGATATCTTTTTCTCTCATGTCTGACAAGTACCTGGCTACTTTCCCTTATTTGGATTTTTACTTGGCATACTACATTTTCTTCTTCTGTTTATGCAGTCAATTTCCAGAGTAGAAACTACTTTACGATTTAATTTCATTTGTTATGGTCCCCAGCTCCTAAACAGATTCCGCGTTCTTTTTTGTACTAAGATTTAGTGAGCTGGATTGCTCTTTGCGGATTAATAGGATAGTAGTCTAGAAGCTTGAAACAATCTCTGACAATAATAAGCTTTGGGCTAGATTAACATAGCTTATCAGCAAATATTATGCATTGCGCCTGGTGGGCAAGTTGCCTCAGATGCATCGGGCGCTGCCAACGCAAATCGATATTCTGGATGGACCGTCCCGCACGCATTTTGTCCGAATGCAGACCCTTCCCTTCCGACCACACCAGACGCAAAGCTCCAGTAACGGGTCCACAGGATGGTGCAGTATATCGTTAGGATAACGATATAGTCTCTATACCAAAGTGCTCTATGAAACGAAACTAAGTACCGGAAGCTAAGACTAAGTTGTTGTAACAAACTTCTTACTATATCGCAACTACTAAGTAGTTCCTAATAGTAGGCGTTTGGTAAACCTAAGTGAATACTAAAGATTCTTGAAGCGAACTGAAGAAGTAACTGTTCAATCAAGTATATTGAACAACTCTGTTTGTCGAAGTCTGCCTTCTCTAAGTCCGGAGAACAGCAGGTCTTAAATACACTTGTCAGGCAATCCAGTGCCTTGCTTAAACAAATAACAATAAGGCTCCGAAGGTGGAAGCCTTGAAACACCTTAGGCATCAAACCTAACACATGGTGAGTATCGAACGATACTCAAAAACAAACATAAAGCATACTGAGTATCAAACAATACTTGAAACTAAACATAAAACATACTGAGTATCAAACAATACGCGAAACGAAACTTAAAACATACTGAGTATCAAACAATACTCGAAACCAAACATAAAAAATACAGAGTATTAAACAATACTCGCAACCAAACATAGTAACCCAGGTACCTGTTCCGGTTACAGCTCCCGTATCGGGACGCTCCAGACACTGTCACAAACCTGACTAGGCAAGGAATATGGTTTCAGATAACTCATGATTATGAGTCATAGGTTTGTGATATGATGCAAATGACTCGCACTAGCGATGTTATAGTAAATATGTTATTGGTTGATGTTTTCACATGACACACGATTGTGGTCATATGATTTATGATTTTCGCACATGACTCACATTACGGGTCATGGGTTTTACTCATAGGACGCGAGTTGCGCAGATGACTTGTTATTTGGATTATAATTGGTTTAGGTATGTTGTGCAGCTGACTTGTTGGAAGTCAGCTGATGGATTTCACACATGACTCGCTACGAGTTATGAGGTCATGTAACTCAAGGGTATGAGTCACGAGGGTAAGGGTTGAGGGAGGAACGCCTATATAAAGGGGTGGTGATAGTCGAGTAGTTAGTTGGAGGCGCGCTCCCTTTTCCTTCCGGTGGCGCGATCCCTTTTCCTCCCAAGGGATGCGTCGCTGGATTCCCCGTCCCCCGTCTGGGACTCCGCATCTTTACTCAAGGGCCTCTCCGGCTACATACTCTCCACTGCCACGGGCTTCCCGCCAGGTATGCCTCCCTATGTGATACCACCCCCACAGGTATTTCCCTCTGTCACCCAGCAGGCGCCTCCCAGTAGGGGCTCAGGGCGTAAACTCTTCCCGTCCAGCAACCTCCTAGAAGGCATAACAGACACACGCGCGAGGGCCTTAATAATTTGTAATGCCCCGGTTATTCCTTAGCGTCATGAATTTGTTGGTTTTCCTGGAAATTGGTGTAGGTTTTCTTAAGGTTTTGTTAAATTTGAGTTTTAACGAGTATAGGTTGATTTTCTTAATTTTTTCGTTTGCGACTGGGTTCGTCGCCACAGGAGGATTAGTTTTGTTTGAGGTTTTGTTTTAAATTTGTTTGTTTTTGTTTGTGGGTTTTGTTTTGGGAATATCAGATGATGCATGTCATATCTTGTACCTTAAAACAACGAATATATGATATAAAAAAAAAAACAAAAGAAAAAAAAAACAAAAAAATCGTGGAGTAGTTAGCCCCAGTCCCCGCTGTGGGACTCCGCTTCTCTTCTGAAAGGCCTGGCTGGCTACGTCCTTTCTACTGCCACAGGCTTTCCCCCTGGCATGCCCCCCTACCCAGTTCCACCTCCAGCGGTCGTTCCTTCCATCACTCCGTCGGAGCCCCCCAACAGGGGGCCGCGCCCTAAACTCTTCCCCTCCGGCAACCTCCTAGAAGGAATCACGGACACCAGGGCCAGGGCCCTGATGGTATGCAACGCCCCGGTACTCCCTTAGGTTCATAGTGCTTTTGGTTTTTTCAGAAATCGCGATGATAGATTTTTTGTTAGCCGTAGGTTTTGTCTTTCAGTACTATACTTGTTTTTGTTACTTTTATCAGGTGCGTATGGGTTCGACACGATGCAGGACTAGTTTTGTTTTTGGGTTTTGTTTGTTTTGTTTTGTTGTGTGTTTGCGGGTTTTGTTTTGGCCATATCAGATGATGCATGTCATTTCTTGTACCTTAAAACAACGAATATATGACATGAAAAAAAAAAAAAAAGAAAAAAAAAAATTGTCGCGTAGTTACCCCACGACCGATCTCCTCTCCACCTCCGGCAATTCAAATTTTAACACCATCAAAATTGATTGTCAACTCCATCCGCGAAAGTCTGCTCCACTATTGGCCTACTAGGCCTTGGACGGCTCCCTACCCACACCTTTTGGCCCTTACCATGTTCTCGCCCTGAGCAAGCGTGTTTCTAGGCGCCGCTTGCGTGGTCCTCCACCTCGTTCTTCATCCTCTCCCAGTTTGTTGCTTCGCCTCGCTTAGTGACTTCACACGGTCGACAACCCTCCTTTCTACTTTTACGGTCGGCGTTACAGTGTCCGGACTCTGGCGTGAGTACCTTTTCGATTCGAGAGCACGACCCTTGATGGGCAAAGCTTCGGTCTGTAAAATCTCGGTTCCCTTTTTCGCCTCGTCTTCGGAAATCGTTCGGCTATGGCCTGTTTGTTGGCCGTTACTAGCGAGTGGGCTACCCCTCGGTCCATCTTCCTCCGATCTTAGTCTAGTGGCTCTGTTACAGCTATCACTCCTTTCTACGGTCGGCTTCTCACTGGGTCGGCCGTCCACCCACCACCCCGCTTTTGTAGCTTACGGGGGCACCCCTCGGTATCCGTCGGTAGTCGTATTGCACCGCCTCGGTTATCGGTCTCGGTTCTTGGGTTGTATGTAATGTTCTGCTCGGTTGGACATTTGTGGCCATTAGCGGACCCCCTCGGCTATTGACGCCTTTGGTTTTCTCTACGTTTGCTACTGGGATATTAACTTGGTTTCTTTTGTTATGGCTGGCGCATCGTTTGGCGTCGGTGGGAGCTGTACGGGTTACTGGTTTTCCTGTTGTCTCCTGCTTGTCTTTGAGGAGTATTTGTATTTCTTGAGGGCGAGATCGTCCGCTTGCTCCCAGACTATAGGGACGTGGGATAATGGCTTTTTCCAGTGTTCTCGCCGGGGTTGGGGCTTTTCTTTACCATAGCTAGCGCTGCACGTAGTCTTTGAGCCTTGAAGTTGAAAATCAAAGCACCTGATATAAAAAAAAACAAAGAAAAGAAAAAAAAAAAAAGAAAAAAAAGAAAAAAGAAAAATGTGCAGTAGTTAGCCCACCCCTTTCGGCCCTTATCATGATCTCGCCCTGAGCCAGCGTGTTTCTAGAGGCCGGTTGCGTGGTCCTCCGTCTCATTCTTCATCCTCTCCCCGTCGTTGCTTCGCCGCGCTTAGCGACTTCACACGGTCGGTAACCCTCCTTGCTACCTTTACAGTCGGCATTACGGTGTCTGGACTCTGGCGAGAGAACCTCTTTGATTTGAGAGCTTGACCCCTGATGGGGAAAGCTTCGGTCAGTAACATCTCGGTTCCCGCTTTCGGGTCGTCTTTGAAAATCGTTCGGCTATAGCCTGTTTGTTGGCGGTTTCTAGCGAGTTGGCTACCCCTCTGTCCATCCTTCTCCGATCTTAGTCCACTGGCTCTGTTACAGCTATTACTCCTTTCTACCGTCGGCTGCTCACCGGGTCGGCCGTCCATCCACCTCCCGCCATTTGCAGTTTACGGGGGCACACCTAGGTATCGGTCAATAGTCGTATTGCACTACCTAGGTTATCAGTCTCGGTTCTTGGGTCGCATGTAATGCTCTGCTCGGTTGCACAATTCTGGCCATTATCGGACCCCCTCGGCTATTGACGCCTTTGGTTTTCTCTACGTTCGCTACTGGGATATTATTTTGGTTTCTTTTGTTTTAGCTAGCGGATCGTTTGGCGTCGGTGGGAGCTCTGCGTGTTGCTGGCTTTCCTGTTGTCACCTGCTTGTCTTTGAGGAGTATCTTTGTATTTCTTGAGGGCGAGATCGTGCAGTTGGTCCCAGACCATAGGGACGTGGGATGATGGCATTTTCCTGTGTTCTCGGCGGGGTTGGGGCTTTTCTTTACCATAGCTAGCGCTGCACGTAGTATTTGAGCCCTGTAGTTGAAAATCAAAGCACCTGATATAAAAAAAGTAAAAAAAATAAAAAAAAGTAAACATCAAGTAGTTAGCGGACGAACGATCTCGTCTCCACCTCCTGCGATTCAACTCTCAACACCATGAGATATCATCGTCCACTCCATCCACAAAAGCCCATTCCTCTATTGGCCTCCAAGGCCTTAGACCGCCCCCTATCCTCCCCTTTCGGCCCTTATCATGTTCTCGCCCTGACCAAGTGTGTTTCTAGGGGCCGTTTGCGTGGACCTCCGCCTCATTCTTCACCGGCTCCCCGTTGTTGCTTCGCCTCGCTTAGCGACTTCACACGGTCGGCAACCCTCCTTTCTACGTTTACTGTCAGCGTTACGGTGTCCGGACTCTGGCGCGAGTACCTTTTCGTCTCGAGAGCTGAACCCCTGATGGGCAAAGCTTCGGTCTGTAACATCTCGGTTCCCGCATTCGCGTCCTCTTTGAAAATCGTTCGGCTATGACCTGTTTGTTGGCTGTATCTTTCGAGTTGGCTAACCCTCCGCCCATCCTCCTCCGATCTTCGTCCAGTGGCTCTGTTACAGCTATCACTCCTTTTTACGGTCGGCTTCTCACCGGGTCGGCCGTCTATCGACCACCCGCCCTTTGCGGCTTACAGGGCCCCCCTCGGGTTCGGTCGGTAGTCGTATTGCACCGCCCCGGTTATCGTTTTCGGTCCTTGGGGTAGATGTATTGTTCTGCTCGGTTAGACATTCCTGGCCATTCGCCGACCCCCTCGGCTATTAACGCCTTTGGTTTTCTTCACGTTCGCTACACGGATATTAATTGGGTTTCTTTTGGTTGGCTGGCGGAAGGTTTGGTGTCGGTGGGAGCTCTCCGGGTTGCTGGTTTTCCTGTTGTCCCATGCTTGTCTTTGAGGAGTATTTTTGTATTTCTTGAGGGCGAGATCGTGCGGTTGCTCCAAGACCATAGGGACCTGGGATGATAGCATTTTCCGGTGATCTCGGCGGGGTTAGGGGCTTTTCTTTATGATAGCTAGCGCTACACGTAGTCTTGGAGCCTTGTAGTTGAAAATCAAAGCACCTGAGATAAAAAAAAAAAAAAAAAAAAAAAAAGAAAAAAAAAAAGGTCCAGTAGTTAGCGGGTTGGTTCGACAACGTCGACTCCGCGGTCCTCTCCTCCAAATTACAGTCCCTCGGTAACCCCATCTACGTGGTAAAATGGGTCTCGTCGTTTCTACATGGACGGCAGTATCGACTCCTCTTCCAAGGATCCCCTTGGACATCCCTCCCTGTCTCGGTTGGTACACCCCAAGGCTCACCCCTCTCCCCTCTCCTCTTCGTAATCTACATCTCCTCAATCCACCTCTCCATTTCCCACGGTCTGGTCCTCTCCTACGTGCATGATTTCGCTATCACAGTCTCCTCCCCTTCGTATGTGGAAAATGTCTCTCCTCTGGCAGGCCATTATCGGACGCTGTCCGATATAGGAGCCAAATTAGGCGTCCCTTTCTCTGTCCCCAAAACTGAGCTCCTCCATTGGCGTACCACTCTACAAAGGGGCCCTGTTTCCCTATGTACAGTGATCCTCGACGGATGTTTGTTCCACCCTGCGATCTCCCTTAGATGGCTTGGGTACTGGTTCATGCCTACTCTATCCACCTCTTCCCACTTCAACAAGAGACTCTCCTTGGCGAAGGGCGCCTTTGCAGTTATCCGGTCGCTCGTGTTCCCTGCGAAGGGCATCCCACCCTTTCTCTCCCACCGCCTGGCTATGGCGGTAATCCCCCATGTGCTCCTCTATGGGGCCGACCTGTTCATCCATGGCTCGAAAATGCTAGACAAAATGGAGGTATTTTGGAGACACGTACAGAGGTGGTCCACCTCATGTTTCACCTCCACCCCCACAAGCATCCTTGCTATCGAGTCGTGTCTCCCCCCGTTCCCCTCCTAGGCAGCCATCAATGCCGACTCGCAGGCCTGCGTATCGCATCCCTTCCTCCCTCAGCTAATCCTGCAACCGCCAGACTACACGCATCCTTCCCCAGCCTTGAGGATTGGAGGACCCCCATCTCCGCTCGCCAATATGCCACCAAACTGCCACCTAATTATCTCGCTCTCAACTGGGCCTCCCCGCCGACTAGGTGTAGAAGGCACCTTCCCCGCGACTCAATCTTCCACTCTCCCTTTGTGGCGCTCGACCCCCCTACCTTCTTCCCAATGATCAAGACTGACCTCTCAGGCCCAGTCACTCATCTCCCGGATCCGCCGCTAATGTCAAGGGCCAACAAGCGCCTCAAGGTCCTCCTCAGGCAGTCTCTCCTTTCCTGCTGGAAAGTAAGCTTTGCCCCTCCCTCCTACTACGCCTTCCCCCCCTCTCTCTCACCCCACTCGTGCCAGGGCGTTCCCCGTTTTGTTGAAGGAAGGCTACACCAGATGAGGTCCGGAAAGAGGTGACTCGCAGGCCACCCCTCTTGGTACAACCATGACGACCCCACTCTATGTTCTCACTGTGGGACTGGTGTGGAAGACTTTCAACACGCCATTCTGACCTGCCCTTCGAGATCGGAAGCATGCTCCCTTTTCCTCCCAAGGGATTTGTCGCTGGACTCCCCGTCCCCGTTGTGGGACTCCGCCTCTCTCCTTAAAGGCCTGGCAGGCTACCTCCTCTCTACTGCCACGGGATTTCCCCCTGACATGCCCCCCTACCCGGTCCCACCACCACCGGTTGTCCCAGCCGTTACTCCACCAGAGCCCCCCAACAGGGGCCCATGACCAAACCTCTTCCCCTCCGGAAACCTCTTAGAGGGAATCACGGACTCCAGGGCCAGGGCCCTGATGATATACAATGTCCCCGTATTTCCCTAGTTTCATAACATTTGTAGTTAGTGTTTTTTTTATCTAAAGTGCGTTATGGTGTATTCTCACTGGCCGTAAGTTGTGCTCTCGGCAGTATACTTGGATTTGTTACTTTTATCAAATGTGTATGGGTTGGACACGAAGGAGGATTAGTTTTGGTTTTTGGGTTTTGTTTGTTTTGTTTTGTTGAGTGTTTGTGGGTTTTGTTTTGGCCATATGTGATAATGCATGTCATTTCTTGTACCTTAAAACAACGAATATATGATATAAAAAAAAAAAAAAATCCAGGAGTAGTTAGCAAGCTCCCTTCACGCAATTTTCCCCCCCCTACCTTTAAGTACGTCTTACAACACCACTGGCTTCTGGTACAAAATACTTTTTCCACACAAATCCCGCCTGAGCTCAGGCTTCGCTAAGGTCTCATGGCCTCCTACACCTTTTCCGCCCACTCCTCCCAGAACTCCTCGAGGGCTCCCATGCCGCTTCCCTCCCACAGCCTTCACAACATTGCAGTGTTCCTTAGGCAGACAAAGGACCTCATTGGACAGGCCGCGGGCCCCATCCCTTCCCTTACGGATGCTGAACTTGCCTCTCTCACTCCGGGTGAAGCAGTTCTCATCTCCCTCCTCTCCTCGGCCACCCAAGGCCTTGTCTCGCTCACCAGGCCCTTCAACACCCTCGAAAAAAAACCATCTCCCCCCTCCTCAACATCTCAGACACGATGGAGGAGCTCTCTGACACCCTCTCCCTCGTCGATAGCAGGCTAAGCGAGATGCAGAAAGCCTCCGACACCACCAACTCCTCTGTTACTGCATTTGGTAAGGACACCCAAAACTCACTCAGAGACATCGCTGCTAGGGTTTCAGCTCAACCAACGCCACGCCTTGCCCCCCCCCGGCCCC
>QOVD01000267.1:0-32967 GCA_003521225.1 Tuber microsphaerosporum | reverse complement strand
GTCAATGCGGTCCGATTGGGGGCGTGGGGGTTGTGGAGTGTCGACAATGGGATTGAACGAACTGGCAATGGGAATGTGGTAGGATCCTGTCGATGCCAGGTCGGACGACCACTCACAGAAAGCGTGGTAGAGGTGAGGGTTGGCGAAGGCAAGGTCAATCGTGCTTGGGCGTTCATTGGGTCCCCATGGGAACCTGGTGTACACGCCAGGGTTGTTGAGCAGGGTCATGTTTAGGTCGGTTGCCCGGTCGAAGTATGGGGAGGACACGTTGATGTCCTGCCTGGAGAAGGAGCGGGAAGGGTCTGCAGACGGGTGGTGGATATTGAAATCCCCAACAACCAGGCAGGGGAAATCAAGATCCGGGAGGGCCTCTTCAGGGGAAACGGTGTGGGGGAGGCCCGGCCTCGGCCAGGAGTAAACGTTCACGAAGCGACAGGTGGTGTACCTGGTGCCAAAGGAACCAGAAGGAGAGTGGATGTCCACCCACATTAGGTCCTCATTGGAGTCTGAGAAACCCGGGAGAACTGTGTGTTGAAAAAGAAAATCCAAAGAGCAATAAACTGCTACCCTCGGGCGGTCCACGAGAGGGGAAAATACCTTAAAACCACTAAAACTGTAACTACTTCGTCTGTCACGGCCCCCTTATATAGACGTTCCTCCCACAACCCTAACCCTGGTGACTCATACCCTTGAGTCACACGACCTCATGACTCGTAACAAGTCATATGCGAAATCCATCAGTTGACTTATAATAAGTAAACTGCGCAGCCTACCTAAACCAATCATAATCCAAATAACAAGTCATGTGCACAACTCGCGTCACATGAGTAAACCCCATGACTCGTAGTGTCAGTCATGTGCAAAAGTCATAAATCATATGACCACAATCGTAGTCATGTGAAAAACATCAACCAATAACTTTATAACGATGACATCGCAAGTGTGAGTCATGTGAAACAAATCACAAACCTATGACTCGTAACCATGAATCATGTGAAACCATATTCCTCGCTTAGTCAGGTTTGTGACAGTTACGGTGTCCGGACCTCAGTGAAAGTACCTCCTTGGTCGTTGGCTTCTCCCTCGCTGGGGAATGCTTCCGTCACTAGCTTCGCGGTACTCGCCTTCGCTACTCGGTCGGAAAGCACTCGTGCATGCCCTGTTTGTCAGTTGTTTCTAGCGAGTTGTTTGGCCCTCCACCCTCTCTTCTCGTCCCGTCATTTTTTCCGGCGGCTCGGTTACTGCCACCTCCATGTCCCGCCGGCTTCCCCCGCTTACACGGGCGGCTCCGGTCACTCCTTTTAGCTGGCATCCTTACAGCCTGGTGGCTCCACTCGCCCTCCACGATTGCCCAGTATCGCTCTCCTCGGTTATCGTAGTTCATGGTATTGCACTACTTCCTTGGGCTAACTCAATGCCTTGGATTGATGTAATTGTTCTCTGGCTTCCTTCGTGTTATGACTGCCCTAGTTTTTACAACCAGTGATGGCCGGCCCCCTTCCAGGATCGTTAGTTTTCATTTTTATTCTATGTTTTGGTTTTCGGTTTTTTTTTCTCATGGGTCTCCTGGTTTGTCTTTTCTTTTGCTTTGTATTGATTAGACGTTTCACTCCTTGTTGTGCTGCTTAGGCAGAGTGTTTGATTTTTGGGGTTGGAGGTTACAGCAACTGGTTTTCATTTTGTTTCCTGCTTGTGGGGTTTTGGGGATTTGCTTGGTCGTCCGCTTAGCCGGCCTTGAATTTCTCTCTTGTTTCATGGGATCTTGCCGTTGGGCCCACATGAGAGGGTCTTGGGATAATGGCTTTTTCCAATGGCTCTGGGTTGGATTGTGGGGCTTTTTTCTGCCATAGCTTGCGCTGCATGTAGTTTTCGGGCCTCGGTGGTTGTAACCGAATATATTTGAGAGAAAACAAAAAAAAAGAAAAAAAAGAAATAAACCGCCGGAGTGTTGCCAAGCTCTGGTCCTGCTATTTTCCCCCCCCTACCTTCTGTCTCACATTCCAACACCATTAGCTTCTGGTGCACCTCGCCATCACACATACAATTCGCGCCTGCGCTCCGGCTTCCTAGGTCTAATGGCCTCCCACCACCCCTCTGTCCAAACCTCGCAGCACTCCTCCAGAGCGCCAACCCCTCTCCCATCTCACTACCTGCAAACCATCCCCCAATTCCTTGAACAGACAAAAGAACTTATTGGACATGCCGCCAAACCCATCCCCAACCTCACAGAAGAAGAACTTGTCTCCCTCTCCCCCAGGGAAGCAGTCCTGGTCTCTCTTCACTCCTCTGCCACCCAAGGGCTGGTATCGCTTACTGGGCACTTCAACACACTCGAAAAATCCATTGCCCCCCTCCACACCGTCCCGGACACACTGGAGGAGCTCGCCGACTGCTATGCCGTGCTCGATGGCCGTCTTAGCGAGGTGCAGGAATCCTGCGATGCCACCAACTCTGCCCTCTCCTCTTTGGGAAAAGATACCCAAAGCTCGCTTAGAGACATCTCTTCTAGGGTCTCAGCCCCTACTGCCTTCCACCCAACCGCCCCCACCACGGCTCCTGCCGTTCCAGCCAAGCCCACCACCCTCAGCCAAAATCAGCCTAAACATGCCCCCACCTACGCTGAAGCAGCTACAACCCCACCCCCAAAACAGAAAAAGGGCAAACCCACCACTGCAAGCTCCGTTTCCAAGCCTGTCTCTGCCGAAGGGGCCCCCCCACCGGCTCACCCCCCACCCTTCCCAAGGTTGAGCGACGTTTCTACGCCCCTGGGGCCACCCCACACACTCACCCTAACCCCCTTGCCATTAGAGCCATAGCCTCAGACATTGCCACCTCAGTACTCAGAGAAGCCGAGTTCCCTCTCCCCCACTCGTTTCGTGTTTCGGTCAGTGATAAGGGAGCCGTCTCCCTCACAGTCAACCACCCTCACACCCCTGGCTCATCATTGTCCCCCTTTTTCGATGCCTTCTCCACCCAACTCAACCAAGCCTTCCCTGTGGGGGACTCCCTATGGCAACCTTGCAGGATGGCCCCAAACTTCGTTCAAGTCGCTATACACAAACTCCCCACTCGCTTTCTTCTTGACTCCAATGAAAGTTTATTCCCCTTTCTATGGAATCTATACATATGGCCAAAGGAATTCAAATACTTTCCTCCCGCTTCCTTAACCCGGACCCCGAAACAAGGGCACTCAAAAAAGCCACTTCGGTCATTGTTACCATCCACCCTGATCCCCTCGACGATTTCCTTAAGGCATTCTATCTGCTGGGCCAACTCCGCAGACCCGAACACGCCTATCGAAAATCTCCACTGGGTATCTGCTCCAACTGCTCTGCCTTCAGGCACCCAGCCCCCCTCTGCATAGTGGACCACTCCGTCTGCCCCCTCTGCTCCCTTCACCACACTAGAAAGGAGCACCGATGCCAAAACCCCTTGTGTCCAAAGGAGGGCAAGCTCAAAGTGGTTCCCAGCTGCTGCCCTTCCTCCCCCCTCAAATGCCCGAATTACCAGGGCCAACACAAAGCCTCTGACCCTGACTGCCCTAGCCGCCCTGTGGATCCGCGAAGGAATCCCCTGCCCCCCTCCAACCAGGTGGAGGGCGTCGATAGCACCAATAACATGGACATATCCGCTCCGGATCCTTCCTCCCCACTCCCAAGCAGACTCCTGCCCCCATTCGACTCCCCTACCCCCAGGCCCTCTAACACGGGGCATCCCACTGTGCCACCCACCCACGCCCGCTCCACTCCAGGACCCAGTGGCCCCCTCCCCAAGGTGGTCACAATGGCCTTCCCCTTCTCCTCCAACATAGGCCCTGCCCAATAATGTCGCAAAACGTCGCAAGCTCCGCCACCCTGTCTAGAATATCCATCATACAACACAACCTCCTGCGGAGTTGGCAAGTGTTCCTTGCCTTATTTAATAGTTTTTCCTTACTTGAGTTTCCTATTGATATTGTTGCCATACAAGACCCACCAGTCAAGTTCGGCCGCTTACCCTCCATTGCCGGATTTAAGGTGTTTTCCCCAACTTGTCCTCTGTCTTCCAAGCCCATAGTGGCCACGTATGTCTCTATGTCGTTCATGGAGCGTGCATCGGTGCTCCCGGTCTTGCATGACTCGGATTGTATTTTGTCACTTGATCTTTTTCTTCGCTCTTCACTGGCTGGCCCGGCCAGAAGGAGGAGAGTGGTAAACTGCTACAATAAGTTTTCTTGTCTAGGAGGAGGCCTGTCACGGCCCCACAGCGTGGTACCATATATCAATAGGATAACGATATAGTCTCTATACCAAAGTGCAGTATCTAACGAGACTAAGTACCGCAGGCTTATACTAAGTTGTTGTAACAAAAACTTCTTACTATATCGCAACTACTCAAGTAGTTCCTGATAGTAGGCGTTTGGTAAACCCAAGTGAATACTAAAGATTCTCGAAGCGAACTGAAGAAGTAACTGTTCAACAAAGTATATTATAAACTCTGTCTGTCGAAGTCTGCCTTCTCTAAGTCCAGAGAATTGCAGGTCTTAAATACACTTGTCAGGCAATCCTGTGCCTTGCTTAAACAAATAACAATAAAGGCTCCGAAGATGGTAGCCTTGAAACTCCTTAGGTATCAAACCTAACACATAATGAGTATCAAATGATACTTGAGACGAAACATAAAACATACTAAGTATCATACAATACTAAAAACCAAACATAAAACATATTGAGTATCAAACCATACTCGAAACAAAACCTAAACATACTGAGTATCAATCAATACTCAAAACCAAACATAAAACATACTGAGTATCAAACCATACTCAAAACCAAACATAAAATATACTGAGTATCAAACCATACTCAAAACCAAACATAAAACATACTGAGTATCAAACCATACTCGAAACCAAACATAGTACACTCAGGTACCTGTACCAGTTACACCCCGAAAACAAAATAATATCCTTATTTCAAAACATAATAAATCCTACAACATCATTCCTCGCTATCATAATCAGTATCCAAATGGGGTTTCCAAAACCCTTTGTCAACCGAAGGTTCGATAACATGAGATTCAAAACCATCCCTAATAGGAGAAAAACAAACCGTGATATACTCAGAAAAAACGATAGGAAATTCTTCTCCTGGCATGTTCTCAGTCCACCATGCCTGTACCATCTCCTTTGAATTCTCAAGTCACTCGATAGGTTTCCAAGAGTTCTCCCTCGCCGGATATGCAATCCATTTGACCAAGAATTGGTCTCGTCCATGCCTTTCCCTATGATCCAAAATCGGTTCCACTTCCCATTCCTGCTCTTCGTTGATGAGGATAGGTGCTGGTTTAGCATGGGTCCTGCCCAGAAATCGTTGGTTATCATTAGAATGGTAGGCTTTGATGACTGAACAGTAGAATACTCCCTTCTGCCGGCGGTACATCCTCGAATCCATATTAACTGTGTAGTTCTTTGTATGTCCATTGTATTCCAATACCGTAACGGGTCCTCCCTATTGTGGTTGTAGTTTCCTTGACCTTCCAGATTCCGTCGCAAATTGGTCTCCAAATACCATGACCATTCCTCCTACCTCCACTGGTTTATGCTCTTTTCTCCTCTCAGCTGCCACCCTGGCAGACCTCGCCCTTGCCAGCCTCAATGCCTGGTAGGCCGCATTTCTGATCTTCTGATGTCTGTTGTAGTAATCGTCAGAGGCAGGAACTGCGGAGGGGTAGGTTCGGTAGTTATCAAGTAGAGGATAGTCTCGTCCATATACCGCTTTATATGGTGACATGTTAATAGTATCTGAGTGTTCAGCATTAGAATATGCTGTCACTTCAGGAAGGGAGGAGAGCCAGTTGGTTTGGCGGTTGTTAATAACGTTTCTCAGGGCAGTCTTGAGTTCCCTGATTTTCCGTTAAGCTTGCCCATTGGTTGGGTGGTGGCCGGGTGCAGCTATGATGTGTTCAACCCCCATGGTCTTGATGGTCTGTGTCCAGAATTTGAAAGTAAATCGTGGGTCAGCATCGCTGACAATTGATGTAGGTACTGCATGTGGCATAAAAATATAGTGCCGGAGTAGTTCCATGGTCGTTACTGGATTAGTATTGACTGAGGTTGGGATTAGCCAGCTATATCCTACCGCTCTGTCCACTACCACCAGTACCGAGTCCTTTTCCTTTCGCCTAGTAAAAGGTCCCATGAAATCGATAGCATAACTCGAAAATATCTCGGAGGGGAAAGCGAGGGTAAGTGCTTCGCCTACCCGTAGGGTATTGCGTTCCTTATTTGCCTGGCAAAGTTCTCATTGCCTGACAAAATCCCTAAAATCTTTCCTCATTTCCAGCTAGTAGATGTATTCGATAGTATATCGTAGGTTGCGGTCTGCACTGTGGTGTCCCTTGTTTTGTATTTCACTAATCATTAGTGCCCTAAGTGTTTCTCCATTGACCCCATGTCCTCTTGGTATGTAGAGGCAGTCCTCCCCTCCTCGAGTGGTTGCATAGAGCAGTCCATTACGGATGCGGTAGTGTTGCATCTTTCCTCCTCGGGATGTGTTGTTGGAGTCTAGGGCCAACTGGTAGACTGGGTCATTCCTATATCCTCTAATCATCTGTTCCCGCCAGATGGATTCCCTATCGTTCACAGCCTGTGTGATATCCCTTTCGTCCACCACCCTCTGCCATCTCGTGATCTCATCTTCTTCCTTCTCAGGTATATCGTTGTATACCTCATAGAGGCTTCGCTCATGATGGGGTAGCCTAGGTGGCTAAATGACATGAACAATGTTATAGCTTGCTAATGGCCTTCCATAGTGGGGCTTGGTAGTTAGAGATCTTCGCGCCTGATGCTCTTGGCAGTCAGGGCTTTCGCATGGAATACCAGTGGTTGAGCAACCAAGCGCTACTTGTAATCGTTTCTGAATCTTTGATAGGTCAAGCCTGGGTCGAGTTGAGATGATCTCGTCAGGTTTCGTATCCATGTCCTCATCCTTATCCATGGGGGGAGCAGTAGCTGGTGGGCTGCTGCCTGGGAAACCGCTATATGTCTTGGTAGATGGCTTCAATACTTCGTGATCAGGGCATGCTGGTATATCACAGAATGACCAGTGTATGGCTGAATGATCTATTTCTTCCTGGCTCCTGTTGCTGCTGATACTCCTATAATCATCCCAATCATTAATAGGAGGGTATTCTCGGTAGTCTTTGAAATCACATTCACTGCCACAGCTATCGTGGTCATGAATGTACTGAACCGGTAGGCTCTTATATCGAGACATGTTCCTTGATAGGTATTCCGTGTAAAGAGCAATAGGTTGGTTATCGGATGGTAATAGAGTACTGGTTTCTGGTTCTTCTTGGGTAGGATCTTTAGTGTATTGAGGGTATGCGTTATCGTTCACATAGAGGCGTGACAAAGCGTCAGCTAAATAGTTCCATTTCCCTGGCCGGTATACTATTTCTGTATCATATTGGCCTATGAATCCTCTCCAACAAAGCTGCTTCTTGGTTTGTGTTTTGCTCGTCTGCACGTGCATTAGGGTTGATGATCTGTGACAATTGTAAACCTTTTTCCTGCCAGGAGGTGGTCGAGTGCTGTAACAGCATCCACAATCGCTAATGCTTTCTTATCTGTGGTCCCATAATTCATCTGGGCGTTAGAGAATTTCCTACTATGTAATGCTGCCGGTCTTGCAGTATCAGCTGTTTCCCCTTGTCCTACCCAAGCTCCTACTCCCGTGTCTGATGCATCGGTTATCAGCCATATTGGTAATGCTGATTCATAGTGTAGTGGTTTCATAACCTCGTTTTGTGCAACCATTCGCTTAATATTTTCCATGCCTTGGTCATGTGTTCCAGTCCACACAAATTCCTCTGTTCGTGTAAGCACTGTGAGGGGTGCAGTTATTGTTGCTATGTGGGGTAGGAATTGGCTGATATAGTTAACAGTACCGAGAAATTCCTGCAGTTGCTTTTCATTCTGGGGCGTAGTCTAGTCTTCAATCTTTGTTATCTTCTCATATGATAGCTTTAGACCTTCTTCCTCTATTATGTGTCCTTGCACATCTATATTGGTGCAAAAGAATTCCGAGTTTTTCCTACTTGCATAGAATTTCGCTTTCTTGAGCTTATCGCAAACCTCTGATATGTGTTTCAGATGGTCTTCTTCTGTATCGGAAAATATGAGTATATCGTCAATATAAACCCACACAAAATTTCCCAGCTAGTCGGCGAATAGGTCAGACATTATTCACATGAACGTTCCTGGAGCATTCATATCTCCTTGCAGCATAACCTTGCTGACGAAACATCCAAAAGGTGCCTTGAAACCGTTCTTATCAACGTCCTTTGGTCCACCCTTGTCTGGAAATAAGCATCGCTAAGGTCTATCTTGCTCCGGTATCTAGCTCTTGCTAGCAAGTTCAGGATCATCCTGTGGTTTGGAATCGTTTTATCGTCCTTAATCGTTATATCATTCCTTGCAGTGAGGTCCACCAGTGGCCTCATGCGTATCTTATCTCTCTTTTCCTGGGTGAACATAGGAGCTGCTCCTTGGACAACTTTTCATTCAATATTCGCGCTCTCTACCTTCTCTTCTATCCACTTTCCAAGGTCTGTCACCCATCGTTCTGGGATAGAGTAGGTTGGTAAACTCCTTTGTTCCGCTCCTGCCTTGAGTCTGATCTCATGGTTTTTCTTTCTGAGTGGTGGTAATCCTTCTGGTATAACTTCCTGGATACCTCTGGGTGTTGTTTCATAATAGTTTCGGTACTGACTACGGCCGCTCTTATGTTTCTGCTAGTAGGTGTGCAGTTAATTCTAACTTTCTGTTTGAGAAACACTATTGCTAATTTTCCACACTCAATTGTAGCTTGGTGTTATTTGAGGAATGGCATTTCTATGAGGACGTCGTACTTTGCTAAGTTTCCAACGATCATTTTGTTGCCTTTGGCATTGAGCTTTCCAACTGGAAGGTTGACGATACATTCCCTATGGCTTTCCGATCGAGATCCTTTCATTGCCATATGTATTTTCGTAGGTTTTTCCATGTCTGTACAAGGGATACCATGTACAATGACAAAGTTTGCACTTATCAGGTTTGCTCCAATTGTTCCTGTATCAAACAGTACTCTCGCTTCCTTCCCATTGATAAATATGGTACCTTCTAGCGCATGCTGTGCTTTGATCGTTGCTGGTCGAGTTGCTTTGGCTGATGCGTAGCTTTCAATCTCAAGAGAGTTGATAGAGACCTCATCATATTCGTCCTCTTGTTCCGCTAAGTTGGAAGATGGTTCGTTCTTGACCTTCGTCTTCCCTTTCTCATTCTTGCTTGGACAGTTTTTAGCTATATGTCCTTTGCCGCCACAGGTGAAACAGGCACCTTTATCCTTTCGTTCCTTGCTCTTGGAGGAATTAATTTGTTTGTTGAACCCTTTCTTGGGTTTCCGATCCTGTTTCTGTTCTCTGTAGTTGTGGTCTTTCTCTTCATTCTTGTCTTTTCCGTATGCTCCAGTGCTCCGATTGATAGTATCTAATCTTTCCGCAGTGGCAATAATATCATGAATAGATTCATCCCCTTCGTATCGAGATCCCACATCTTGTCGCAATTTGGAGTGCATACATGCGAATAGCTGTTGGACAAAAGCATAGTCACTAATAGTATTTGGCGGTAGTCGTGATCTGTGCATGAGTAGATCTGTGGCAACAGTCGCGATGTCCTGTACTTTGCCATTTTTGACTTGTCGAATATCATGAAACTCTCTATATGTGTTATCTTTCTGTTTTGATGATTGAAATCCTTCTCTTAGGTAGGTGATCAAGAGGTCCCTGGTGATATCTTCGCCATATAATTCTGCAACCTGGAATGCTGCTTCTTGTGCTCGCCCTTCTGTATATAGTATCCAGTAGTTCCCTGATCCTTCCACGCTCTGTCGTACTCCATGAAGGCGTAGGTAGAGCTGGACTGAGTTGTACCATCTGTCAAATGCTTCTGGTTTAAGGTCGTCACCTTCGCCGGTAAACTTCCTTGGAGTTGGTACTTTTATGCTCAGCTTCGCTGTTGTGGCTAGGCTAGCTGTGGGACTTGCTGGCCTATTGCTACGACCGGCACCTATGTACATTCTGTCTGAATCGCTGCTACTGTCTGAATCGTCAGGGTCGTTCCCTAGTGCAGCTTGTGTTAGAGTAGCCATCATAGGTGATTCCGGAAACCCGCCTGGGGTTGGTGTTCTTGCCTTTTCTGGTTCCTTTGATGATTCCGCTAGGACTTGCTGAGCTTCGTCCCTGGATGGCTGCCTGGCAACTTCGTCAATCATGAACTTTTCCTTTGAGGCTTTGATGAATAGTCCTTGGCTATCTCTGGCCGGTCTCTTTCCAGCTCGCTTAGAGGCCTTGCCCCTACTTGGATCTTAAGACTGCGAAATCTTTATAACTAGTTGAAGTTAAAAAAATGTCACGCCCCCAAGGGGTGGTGCCGTATATCGATAGGATAACGATATAGTCTCTATACCAAAGTGCAGTATCTAACGAGACTAAGTACCGCAGGCTTATACTAAGTTGTTGTAACAAATACTTCTTACTATATCGCAACTACTCAAGTAGTTCCTGATAGTAGGCGTTTGGTAAACCCAAGTGAATACTCAAGATTCTCGAAGCGAACTGAAGAAGTAACTGTTCAACCAAGTATATTGAAAACTCTGTCTGTCGAAGTCTGCCTTCTCTAAGTCCAGAGAATAGCTGGTCTTAAATACACTTGTCAGGCAATCCTGTGCCTTGCTTAAACAAATAACAAGAAAGGCTCCGAAGATGGTAGCCTTGAAACTTCTTAGGTATTAAACCTAACACATAATAAGTATCAAATAATACTCGAAACCAAACATAAAACATACTAAGTATCTAACGATACTAAAAACCAAACATAAAACATACTGAGTATCAAACGATACTCGAAACCAAACATCAAACATACTAAGTATCAAACGATACTCGAAACCAAACATAAAACATACGGAGTATCAAACCATACTCGAAACCAAACATAAATCATACTGAGTATCAAACGATACTCGAAACCAAACATTAACATACTGAGTATCAAACGATACTCGAAACCAAACATAGTACACTCAGGTACCTGTACCGGTTACACCGTGGACTTGGATGAATGTGAAGTATTGGGAGGCCAGCGGGTGAATCTAGTTGGTGCGCGATGGTAGGATCAGGGACAAAGAATAGGGGGTAGGCGTGAAGGGGCCGGCGGGCGTGATAGAAAGATGACGGCAGGTGAGGCAGGTATGTAGGCGGAGTGGGGTCTGGAGCACAGCGTATGGAGTGTTTGGAGAAAGGAAATTGGCATTGGAAGGTACTGGGTCCGATTGGGCAACAAAACGAGAATCCGGACCCACTAGGCATCTGGGGCAAGTCCAATTTGCCTGACGTTATTTGTCTTTTTGTCGGAGTTAGGCGGCGCAGGATGGGTTAGAATATGAAAAACGGTGGGGATAAACCTGAGATCAGCGGACGCAGTCGAACAGAAAAATTAATGTCCCTGGCATGAAGAATACGAACACTGTGGATGATCCTGGAGTCGGAATTCAGAGTCCATGAGCCAACCCTATGTTCGGCTTCTTTATGCCGGGAACTTGAATGAACGTGAAGTGTTGGGAGGCCAGGTGGTGAATCTAGTCGGCGCTCGACTACAGGATCAGGGACAAAGAATGAGGGGGTGGGCATGCAGGGCAAGGGCCGTCGGGCGTGATGGGTAGAACAGGGCAGAGGGGAGAGGTATGTAGGTGATGGGCTCTGGAGCACAGCCTATAGAGTGTTTGGAGAAAGGAAATTGGCGTTGCAAGGCAGTAGGCGCAATTGGGTAAGAAAAGAAGAATTCGGATGTACCAGGCGTCTCGGGTGAGCCGGGCAGACGTCATGCGTCCGGGCGCAGATACAGTTCGCCTGACGTAAATTGTCTCTTTGCGATCTGGTCTTTGTCTAGAGTGTTTAGGTCACAGTTACTCCTCCCTCCCCACTCCTTTTCACTTTACTCCTCTCCCTTAGCATCTGCCTATAGTCGGCAACCCCTTTCTCATCCATACCTTTCTGCATGTTCACCCTATCAGTAAAGTAATGGCTCTGGTTACTATACTCCCTAGTATTCTCCTATCTCCTTGAAACTCTGTTTGGTCCAGTCGGCATCATCAAAATCCTCTGATCTCATATCTGTCAGTTTGTCATACACTTGTTGATTGGGTCTACCCCTCCCTCCTCACTCCCCTTGCCTTCAGCCACCCTCCTCTTCTCAGTTTTTCCCAGTTGCTCCATTACAGCTACCCGCCACTTCTTGACTGGTACCCTTCTACCAAATAGTTCCTCCTGCGCCTCTCTGTACTCTACACCTAGAGCCCGCTTCCCGCGGTCCCCCTGCACCATTCCTCCTCTGAGTCCCTGTCACTTTTGATCAGCTGGCCTTGGAATCTGTCATGGCTGTATGTGTTGCAGTGAAACTGGTTGGTTGTAAGGGGTTCATACCTGCCCCCTCTGCCTCTCGAGGCATATACCTTGCTGGATCTCATCTTCCAGTAGCCTCTTAGGATATTTGTTTATACCACATATTTCCGCTGTCCCACCATCGTCAAATGAATCTTCCACTGAGTGTCTCTTATCCCCTATTGCTGTCCTATATTGTCCAAGCACATCTACCTCTCATGTATACTCAGCTCCGGTGGTACAGCCTACAGTTTTGTATTAAAGGTCACTTTCTAGCTTTGCTTGTAGACTTCTTTTGTTGGTTCATACATTTCTCACTCTCGTTTTGGGTTTTTCTTGTTGGGCTGCACATCTGTAGAGGTTATTGGTTTGATATTTTCTGTCCTGTTGTTTTCTTTGTAGTTTCTACCCATAGCACTGTACTTTGATTTCTACCTCTGCTCCAAGTACTCACGTTATCGGGCAGGGTCAGAGACTATTAGCAGAGGATACTTGGAGTTGACCGTAGTTCCAAGTTTTTAGCTTTTGTACCACGAGGTTTTATTTAGCTTTCATTCCTACTTAGTTTTTACTTTGCATACCAATAAAATCAATAAATACAAAGCCACAAACAAAAACAAACCAACTAGTAGTTAGTTACTCACACAATCATCTAAGTACTTTCTTATACTATTGTTTCAATTATCTTTATATCATAATACCTTGGAATAAGAGAGGTACCTCTTAGGAAAACTCAACAACACGTTAGGAGAAATAGTGTTCAGCAATCAGAAGTAGTAAAGCCTGACGAGCAAAGTCATTACCTGCTGTATATATCACCCCAGGGAGAGGATCATTACATAGAATCTCTTCTGATAGACGACAGATCCCTCTCAATTTTCAGAAGCTTTTACATGATGGATAAGATCATACTTTACCATATTCAATGGAGCTTTATGATGCTATATTAGTCTTCTCAGGAGAGAGACTTGATTGACTTACAGCTTTGTAAATTACAACGATAGAGGAATACAAGGCCCTTTAAATCTCCCCAGAAAACCTTTATTTTCTCCCATTACCCCATCAGTCTTCTCAGCTCTCTCTACTGTGATTTGCTCTGAGGGTTGTCACTATTACACTCCCTAGTGGTTCTTTGTGCTAGAGCTGGTAGCTGCAAATAAACCGCGGATTTAACTAAAAAATCATTGGGTCAAATGTTCTACCGGTAGTACAAGTCCGAGACCACCATTACATTTATGTTGGAACTAAACCGGGTTAGGTAATTCGAGTGATAGCTGGTGAGGTTCCCTGGTGATGGCAAAATGTCGCGCGCTTTCCGAAAGAAGCAGCCTGTGTTACCGCGCCGAAAATACCCTTACACCCGTGTACGGCTCCAGTGATTCCTAAAAGACTCCACACAAGGAATAATTTCGAACCTTAGCCTCTATCACGGGAGCCTTTATATTACAAAGTACTTGTACTTTTCCCTGACTGGGGTTCTTTTGTGCGTGTACAAAAAGTACTTGTCCCTCCACTATGCATGCTCTTCCAAGCATGATACCAGTTCGGGACAAAACCCACGGCCAGCAAGTGCTTGAGTGGGAGGCAGTGGGATGGCGGTGATGTGGTATTATTACTCGTATAAGTAAAGTACGGGTTATGGTTCTATAATTGGCTCCGATATCTTTTGCCGGCAATGGCTCCAGCGAGATCCCGCTTCATCAGAAATGCAGGGAATCGAGAGGAACTCCTCACTTTCCCTGCCAGTTGGTCGAAGTAAACAGCCGCGAGAGATCACCAACCGAAGCACAAGCTTTTCACAGCCCAATAGTCGTCGTCATTGTCTTCCCCCCCTACTCGGGTACCACCAGGCTTGGTTAGTTCTTGGCAGGCACGGAGCAACTATTTTTCACATGAAACACGGAGATTTCCCTTTCAAAGTCTTCCTCCCCTGTCCAATACCAACCGCTTGCTTGTTAACGTACTCGTCTTAACCAATGCTTCCGCTGCTCCGCTTCTCATCTACCGTAGTCCTCCCCTCAACTCCACCTTCACCTCCCCTCCCCCCCCATCACTATCAATCAATCCCCTCATTATGTTCACCCACTTAACGATATCCTTCATACTGCCACTTCTACTCCCTTCCGCTTCGGCCGCGGATTGTGATTGCTATAGGACCTCCACGGGAAACTACTTTACCGACTACGAATTCCAGGACTTCCGCAAACATTCTGGTCCTCTCATCGTTCCCGATTTGCCGGATGCATTGCCCAGGAATATCACACCAACCACGGATGATTACTCGTCGAATCCGAAGATCGGAGTCTTCCAGGATGGCTATATAAGGTCCGATGAGTTCACCAGCCATTGGTCTATTCAAGACTGGGGGAAAGAACCTACTAGTGATTTCCCAATAAGGATGCAGAATAGTCGGAGCAATGTTTATCTTGGTATTCTCCCCCACCCCGGCGCCCTGCTAAGCCAGTTTGAGAGCTCATAAATTTGGATGGCAGTTTCTGCTGATTCGCAGAATTCGTCGTCGAAACTGGTGCTGAGAACTCATCGGTTTGATGAATTCCACTCCTCAGCTGAGGTTGAAAATGCGTATGCATCACACATCCTCCTTTATGGTATACATCGCCCAACAATGGTTAATAGGGGGTTAGGATTCGCAACATCTTCCATGCTTCTGTCCGCATTCGCGCACGAGTGTACGGTGCCGCCGGTGCTGTTGCAGGCTTATTCACCTATGAGGATGGCCAGAATGAATCTGATATCGAAATCTTGACCCGAGACGATCCGAATGAGATCCGATATTCCAATCAGCCGGTTGTGGATAATAGTATGCTATCCCACTCTTCCATAACCCAGATTGTCTTGGAGACCATAAAGCTAACAGAGCTCGGAAAGGTGGGAACGAGATCCGCGGCTCCTCTACAAAAGTGAACATGACCACACTGGACACTGTCGACGGCACACAGGCAGACAAACTCAAAAAGCGCAACACTCCCACAGCCCAGATTAAATACGACGATTGGCATACACATCGCATCGACTGGGTCGCCGGCAAGTCATCCTGGTTCGTGGACGGCGAGCATTTACTCGATAAGAAATATGGCGTTCCCACCGTTCCTTCTTACTTTGTTATGGTTTGTTTGTCAGGTTATGAGTTTACTCGCGGATATGGCTAATTGATTGGAATGCAGAATTTGTGGTCTGATGGCGGCGTCTGGTCCGGAAACATGACGAAGGGAGAGTCTGCGTATATGGAGATTGAATTCATAGAGATGGCGTTCAACGTTTCCGGAGATAGCCGCGGCTACTCGGGCAGGAAAGTGAAGAGAGGCAAGGGTCGTAAATGTGGCAAAATATGCGTGATTGACGACGTGGCTGTCGTCGGAACACCGGAAAGTGCAAAGGGAGGGGCTTTCAAGAGTGCTGTGGATCCGAGGCTCCTGGGTATGGCTGTATTGGTTGCTGCGGTATTGTCGTTTTAGGGAAGGGCCGTAGTGAGACTGATGGCCATCATGATGGTGTCCGGGATCAGTGGATTAGTTGGTTGGTAGGCCTGTTGGTTGGATTTAGTACCTTAATCTGTCTGGATGTGGAGCCTTAATAGTCTAGAATAATGATATGATACCCCTCTTTATGACAATTCTACCCACTACCAGCGCAGACCACTACCGGTGCAGACCCGTTCGCAAACTTCTTGCGGAAAGAGGCTACTATAGAAAAGTCTTGGCGGTAGCCAATGTATTGGCGTAAGGTTTTGACAGCGATTGGTATCCCGGGTTTTGATTTAACAATAACACCCTCATAACTAATCACTCGCCGGAAGGCTAGAAATATATTAAGTTACTAATACTTTAAATCTTTATTACCATTCAGGAATATACACTTTGATGAACCTTCCTGACTATGCTCTGTGTGTTCAAACACCTGCTGGCCTTAGCAACCGATACGAGTCCTGATACTTTTCTTACCCGTCCCACTTTCCTATTTACATACACTTTTGGAATTTTGACCTCCTTTTTCTTTTTTGTGGACACATTTTCATTCTCTCTGGCTCCTATACATACTCTTTAGTTGTCCTTGTTCTCCTTATTCTTTGCAAGTTTTTTCACATGTTCATTCACCTAGAATGTTGCATGATTTGTTGTTTCTCTAGCATCATGAGCCTATCACTTGCACGGCCCAAATGGCTTGGCGCCCAGGCAGAAACCATCTAAATGCTGTTCTGAATTGCCAAGTAAGGTATCCCGTGTTTCACCCGAATACCTCCATCGATCACTTGTCCCGACAGCCGGTGCCTCACTGTATCCAACCACCACCCACGTCACAAGGTAACCGGCCAGCCACCTGCCAACCCCCTAACCTCGAAAGCTTTGCCAAAGTCTGTAGCTTCCCTCCAGCTCTCCAAACCCTCCAACTCCCCAACCACGAACCAAAGACCAGAACAGAATCAAAACAAATGTTCCACCCACTACCATCCATACCACCAGAATGTGCCAACCTCCTAGACCCTTCCAATCTCAACCTATTCTTCAGCCTCTTCATCCTCGCTGGAATTCTGATTTCCTACCTACCACAACACCACCGAATAATATCTCGAGGCACGGCCGAGGGGATTAGTCCCGTGTTCTTGCTCCTTGGTGTGACTAGCGGAACTTGCGCTTTTGCGAATATCTTGATCCTCAGTAGGGGTGTACTTGCGTGCTGTGGGAAGGGTATTGGCGGGTTCAATTGCTTCGCGGCGAGCTTGGGGGTCGCGCAGGTTGGGACACAGTGGTGTTCTTTTGGAGTCATGTCGGTTTGCCTCCTTTCCCTCCTCCCCCTAGGCCATAGATAAACGGGTGAGTGGGTGCTAATGAACAGCTCTAGACTACTCCTATTCCTCATTTACTTCCCTCGAGACGTCGTTGCCGCTCCAACAACCTCTCGTTTCGCCATGCCCAAGACTCAATCTGCGTTGTCAGTCGCAATCATCTGCGTGGCGCACCTTGTCGTTGTCGCTGTGCTGACATTCTACTTCTCGCTCTTGTCCCCTCCAGCGTCTTACCCGGCTCACTCCAACACAAGCATCTCCCCGCAACTAACAGCCTGGGCGAATTTTCTGGGCATTCAATCCATGATCCTGGCTTCTTTACAGTACATCCCACAACTATTCACTACTTGGACACTTAAACACGTCGGATCGCTTAGTATCCCCATGATGTGCATTCAGACGCCTGGGTCATTCGTTTGGGCGGTTAGTCTTGCCAGTCGGGAGGGAACCAAATGGAGCAGTTGGATCACATATGTTGTTACGGGGGTGCTCCAGGGTGCATTGTTGGCTATGTGTATTATATGGGAGCTCAAGGACCGCAAAGAGAGAAAGGATTTGATTGGGGGCGAGAATGGCGCTGCAGTCGAGGGCGAGAGGAGGCCTTTGTTGGCGAGCGAGGCTTCATAGAAGAGTGGAGGGCTCGGTTGTTTGGAATCGGGCACGGGCGTGGGTGACGCTAGTCTTCCTGTAGCCTACTTATTTGTTATTGCACTGTCGCTCTCTTTTTTTTGCCTTCCCTAAACGAGTCCACAAGCGTTACAATATTGGTCCCCCACCAGATAGCATCCACCCAACCCAGTTCCTATCACTTCTCCCCTTCCCCACATTCGCCATCTCAATAACTTCCACTTACATATCCGACCTTTTACTCTATTCCCCCAGCCTCTCATCTCTCTCAAAAACTATAGATAACCCATTGGCCCCTCTTCCCCAGAATATGTAACCTAGAGAAGAGAACTTACTAAATGCCGGACCTGCCAGCGCCTTTCCCACCGTCCCAAGGAACGTGGAGCATACGATAATCCCTTCGACCGCCAGCCACGCTGTAGAACCTCTAACCAACGTTAGTATGTCCGATGAGGTTCACGAATTAATTAAAGCAACTGGGGGGGCAGGGTTTGTGGCGGCCGTTCCCCCCGGAGTCACTCTAGGAGGGGTGGGTTAACGGAGTGCGGTTATAAAAAGGGATCTTTGACGAATTAATTAAGTGGGCAAACAGTGGACAAAAGGAGGGCAGTTGCAGGCACGGGGTATCGAGCAGGCATCGTCATCATACCGGTGGCCCTAGAGCTCCTAGTCTCAGCATGGGTAACCCTCGCTCCAGTCCAGTACGCGGGGGTGATAAACATCCTGGGAATTCTGGCCAAGGACATCACCCATCAGGCGTTATCCCAACCATATAACTCGCCGTGAACCCCGTGACCAACCCCCAGCAATTCTGGCTCAAAATTAATCCTATTCTGTCCTTGCTTCGCCTCACCCTGCAGCCTCGAGTACTGGCGGGAAGTAAAACGGCACGAGCCCATTACCGCCCCACTAGTTAATGGCCCCGGCGAAGGCTACAGCCCGCAGTGCTTAATGTCTGCCATTGGGCAGGCTAGCCTGCGCTAGGTTCGGGATTTTTCCTCCAAGTCCATCTAGGCCGTTGCGATCATCTCTGCGTGCCGGCTTTTACAAATTCGTTGTTGGGCTTGTCTTGTATCATATTTCACGAAGATTTCCCAAGCTCGGGGCGCGCTGTCTTGGAGTATAACAATAGTCATCTTGGGGGTTTAGATGCAGGGTGGCTGTTGGGGATGCCGGGGCAGAAAGTGTCTACCCCATACTTTCTGAGAGGAGGCTGGAGAGCGCTATTGCAGTCATTGGCGCTTTGGGTTTAGAACCTACCGATGAGAATCAAGTGAAATGCCGGTGCCGCAGGATTGGAATTAAGCCACCACTTGGAATCTAGAACTTTGGTGTCACTCCTGCCTCGAAAACACTCCCGGTACGCCTTTTCTCAGTTCCCAAAACACCCACACTCTGCTGGCGGGGTAGGGATGTTCGAAGTTCTCGGCACAATAACAGTGCGTAGTTGTGCTTTTCGACCACGAAGTGGATTCTAACCTCCTATCCAAGGCATACCGTAAACCGCTTTTTTCGTGAATGAAGTACTACATACCGGACGGACACTAATTACCGCCCGAGGACTCCGAACCTCCTCAAAGAGCACCTTACCAGTTAATGTTAAAAGCGGATAATAAGGTTCCCCTCTCCTTATACGCCAATTCCCCGACCATTCGTGGACCACCTAGAGCCATTAAAATAAGTCTGCTAAAGCTGTCGTTTGACCTCATACTTGTGAAAAAAGGGGCCACGGCTAAGAGTTGATGTTTTGAAAGAAGCTCATAGAGGCAATGGACCAATATAAAGCTTGTGCACCGCTGTCAGGGGTATTGGCCCCTTAGCCTGTACTACTAATTGTTTTTTGTTTAGGTTGAGTCCACGTAGCCCAAGATGCACCCCATCCAGCGCACTAAGTGTACGTCAATCATGGCCCCACAATCCCATCAACGGAGGCCTCATTCGGTTGCAAGATGAGTGAAACTATGGATTGTATGATAATCTCGACAGATTAGTTTAAGGATCCGTTCAGACATACCATAGGTATATGACACTATGGCTTAACAACCATTAGGCCTTCCTACTTGCACTAAGCGATAATGCAAGCGACGGAAATGATAAGGTTTATAGTGCATTCAACTAGCCTGGAAGTATAATATCCGACTTAGTCACTGTAGTTGGTAAACCACGGGTTTTCGGTTATTTCTGTAACCCCAAAGCACTTTAATAGAGTGACGGCACCGTCTAGAAGGGAAAGTCAAAAATTGGAGATTGGAACTCTTGGTGAATATCTGAGAGGGGAGGAAACTACCCCACGGGCGGAGTTTGTGTGATTGCACATTCCTTACTTTTTCGACAAAAGCGTTGCCTCTAGCATAACCGCCCTGGCTTTATATTTCTAACTTCTGACTTCCCTTTACGCACGAGGGCACCGTCACTCCAATAATCACGATTTAATGAGATGCCTAATCCCTCCATGGTTTCTGAAACTAGATCATACAAGGTCACTCGAAGTCGGTGGTTTCTACTTGTGGAAATAGCCTCCGAATAATCAAGACCCCACCCACACAACCAAAGCTCTCTCACAACCATGAGGGATACAACCCAATATATGTAAAGGAATGATGTAGGAAGAAAGAAACACATATAACGAAGCGGTTATTTGTGGACAATGGAGGGAGACAATGGCAATATTTTCAACACTGCCTTCAAACTGTGGATTTGTTTACTTCCAGAAAAGGACGGAAGCGGTACTTGGGGTAATTATGCTCAGCTTATAACAAATCTTGGGATGGGAGAAGCGCAGTGGCTAGAGGGACTTGGTGAGGGGCTTTATACAGAGGCTCCGTCATTTGGCCTTGTTATGGAGGCCGAATCGAAGCCCTGTCTCACGTAGAATGGCAGGAGAGTCTTTGAATCGATTAATTACCGTGCCCACCTAAACTACGGTATAAACACCCTAAAGGTACAGCTTTTGCTCTCGAAGCTTTGTCGTCGAGCTTTTTGCGCTTTTCGTCCTTGCAGCCTTCTGGGGGAAGGGGGTGGGGGGAAATAAAAAGTGTCCCATTCTTAGCAGAACGCTGGCGGAAGAGTGGAGCCTAAAGCTTCGTGACTCCCACCGGATGTACGTATCCCGTCGCTACAGGATTCATCCCCTCAGCATTCACAATCCCCGTTCCTCCATTCGGCGCCTTCCTTAACCGATTCGTGAAAAACACCGGATGACGCACCGCAGGATTGTGGTTGTGTGTTCTTTGCTCGAGTGGCAAGGAGATGTGTGGCCTGTTCTGTTGTCATTATTAGTAGAAAAGTTCATGTGATCCGGAGTTGTGAAGGGGACAAACTGTGGTAGATGTTGTAGGACGCTTCGGTTGAAGTGAGGGTAGCATTTTAGTAGTCTGTGGTTGTGCCGTGGATAAGCAAAAGGGAGGTAGCAACTGAAGTTGGACTGGTTTCGCTATTTTTTTTTTATTTTTATTTTTTTTCACACTTTTCAATTTAACTAGCTAGCAACCTCATAGCTACGTACAAATTATGTAGGGCTTTATATAGCAACTCAGTCTGTTTGCCCTCGAATCATTGGTTCCAGTTCATCCACCCCAGCTTGCGGTTAGCTACATATGCGACCGACCCCAACAACAAAGCAGATCAATCGTCCGCCCGGCTAATTCAGAAACCGTTCAGAGCAGGGCCATAGGGCCATGGTCCACATCCCCTTCCCGCTTACAGGGCAAAATCCCCATCCCCACCGGGCAGCGGCAAGGTTTAATACCTCCCCCCCTCGACCCCCGGCAACCAAAAACCATCATCCCCTCTACCGTCCTCCACCACACTCCCGTCCCAAACCATATACTCGGGCCAGCTCTCACACAGGCCCATCTCCGGTCCTAACCCACCCCACACTACCGCTCCCAGAGATGCACCATGAGTTACGCCACTTGTAATGGGTCGCGTCCCTCATCTCACCCCCGCTTCAACCCCGCCAAAATATAATTCCTTAAACACCAATCCTTTTTCTTAGACACGCCTGGTCCAGCGTCATCCTCTTCCCTCACCTAACACGAGGTCCCATTGCCTTACTAGGGTCAGCCACAGCTTCAGCCACAGCCTTTGGCCCTTGCGCCACGCCAGACGGAGCCATCTCAACCCGATCCCCACGCCACACCCCCACCACCTCCACTTCCATCCCCACGCCACCACCGCCACAACCCCGCACGAAGATTTTTCCAACTTTTCCGCTGCCGTATACAACATAGGCTCGAAAACGGGACTCGAATGGTGAAGGAAAACCGTAAAGATGTCTCGCAAGTCGGGATACATAAGTAAACCTGTTAGCCGAGATGACAACCGAGTAAAATATCAAGGAAGAGATAGAAAAGTATCGATTCCGAGATGAAAATTAAAACCATCGTAATGGAATTAAAGACTTGAAGCCATCGTGAGATAGGCACCAAGGAACTTCATTGGTCAGACCCCGGAATGTGACGTGTCACAAGAGGTGGGGTTGTTGTTGTAAGAGCAATCGAGGTTGGTTTCGCTATTTATGGTTGTTCACTTGTACCTCGGTTATCTGTCGCCTTAGCGCAGGGATCTTGAGGGTTAGGGTTTGAATTTTTGGCTGCTGGACCAACTTTCCTTCGATCCCATTACTGACTGCACACTCACTACTCCCCCTCAATTCCACCTCCCTCCCCCTAAACCACCATTAATCAGAGTTAAAAATACAGAATGCCCCGTCCCCCTTTAATCTCGATAACCTCCACCTCCTTCCGCCCCATAGCCTCCTCCCCGCTTGCCGCACCGACATTATTCCCCAACACAACATTTACCCTCTACCCCGCCCAGAAATGGTCCATCCTTGGGTCGTCGAAACCAACTCTTCTGTCTATTCTCTGTGGTCGTCACGTCGCTATCCCACCGACTGGTAGACGGTATCCCGGCCTGCGGGGCACTATTGAACTCGTCTCTTTTGGCGCTGGGAGTACCAGTACGGGAATGCTTGCTGGAGCTAACCGTGGGGAAACCTACTTATCTGCACGGTATGAAGCCTGGAGAGATGAATTCGATGTTTCATTGAGAGAGTGGCTAGGAGGGAGTATTGCCGGGAAAAACCCATTTGAGGAGGGAGGGGAGGCGAAAGGTGAGGAAGCACTGCAGGACAAGAGGAAGAAGGTGGAGGGTGTCGCGGGAGACCTGATGTTGCGCGAACTGCTCGATCAAAGTGTTATGACGTTGAGTAATGGGCAGAGCCGGCGGGCAAGAATTGCGCAAGCGCTGTTGAAAAGACCGGAAGTGTTGGCTGTTGATGAGCCGTTTAGTATGGCTCCGTGAGGATGGGTGAGCACGCCGGTGAGTGCTAATGACGAGCACATAAAACAGTGGGCCTCGATCCTCCATCGCACATTTTACTATCAGAGCTACTTTCCCGTCTCCCACACGCCCAACAACCGACACAAGTACTGCTCGGCCTCCGCCCGCAAGATCCCGTACCCACCTGGAGCACGCACGTAGCATACATATCTAACGACCGCATACTCATGCAGGGTCAAAAAGAATTCGTCATTCAAACCCTCCGTCAATCCGGGAAGAAAATCCTACAAGAAGGTGATTCCACCCAAAAACCCACCCTAACCCTCCTGGACAAAGTCTGGTCTTCCCCTTCCCTCCCCGCATCTAGATCACAAAAACAAATCCCGCCCCCGTCACAATCTGCCTCCAGCCCAATCCTCGTTCAAATGAGCAATGTTCAAATAACCTACCCCCCACACCCTCCCCTCCTCCAAAACTTCTCCTGGACAATCCGAGCCGGCGAGCGCTGGGGACTCTTTGGCCCCAACGGATCGGGGAAGACCACACTGATATCTCTCCTAACCTCCGATCACCCCCAAACCTACGCCCTGCCGATAACACACTTCGGCCACCCAACCCGCCTCCCAGAGCGCGGAAGACCGGGCGTCAGCGTTTTCGATATACAAAAGCGCATCGGGCACGCGTCCCCAGAAGTCCACGCCTTCTTCCCGAAGGCGTACACCCTTCGGCGCACTATCCTCTCCGGCCTTGCAGAGACCCTCCATGCGAAACCCCCGCCAGCAACAGAATACGCCGAAATGCTACTCGCCGAATTCGAAGACATGGTGGCCGGCGTGGGTGGGTGGGACGACGCCGTCCTTGGAGAAGCGGGCTTGAGCGTTCAGCGGCTCGCCCTGTTCCTGCGCGCTGTGGTAGGCAAGCGCGACTTGATCGTTCTTGATGAGGCTTTTTCCGGAATGGATACTATGGTTCGAGACCGCTGTCTGCGAGTTCTCGCGGAGGGATTCGATCGTGCGCGCCAGGCGCTCGTGGTTGTGGGCCATGTCGGTGAGGAGGTGCCCGAAGTGGATATGTGGGTGAGATTGCCGGAAAGGGGGAATGATTCCTGTGTAGTGTTTGGGGACGCGTAGAGCGGTGGATCCTATATTTCGGGAGGTTCGACACACAGGTTTGAACATGGAATATCACTCGTGATTCACCCTCGGTTGCCGATTCTGAAAAGCTACTTAAGTTCGAAGGGTCGTGAAGGACAAAGAGCTAGAATCAGTATCAGCTCGGCGAAGATGCTACTAGCATTGGCTCGCAACTTCTAGATCTTTTTCCCAACTAGAGATCAACATATAGACAGCTTGATCAGTAAAATAATGCTTAGTATCGTGTCTTAGGTCCACAAAATGTCAACCGTGCTCTACTCCACGAGCAAACGGCAATCGCGCGAAATTCAGTGTCGCAGAAGCGCTAAACCTAATTCCCCTCCCCCGAAAAAAAATAAGGCCAGAAAAACATAGATACAGCAGATACAGAAATCGGAAATATAAGAGTCCAAGTACTAGCGTCTAGAAGGCTGTCTAGGCCCTGGGTAGAAATGTGCGCAAAAGTGATACATCTTGGGAGACAAATCCCCAATGACATGAAGCTCACCTACCGCTAAGCTGCCCAAGAACCAATTAAGAGTTATACTATTCTGCTGTAAGAGATATGAGTGTATAGACTATGAATTGGGCCAATCACAACTCAACTGCAAATTGTTAATTATCCAACAGCACCCTATCGTGCCCTTAAGTTTGCCCGGGGCCATACATTAGTGCCCGTCGGTATTCGGGTTATGCAATCGTATGTCAGCACGGGGAGCTCGGAGGGGGCTGCCATAAAGCTCACTCCAGGGTCTGTCGGGTGGCTCGGTCGCACAAAGTTGTACCGAACAGCAGGTAGTACCGCACGGCAGGTATGGCGGAAGCTTAGCTACGCCCGATAGCTCACAGTGGCAGGGCCTAGGGATTCTTAACTAGGTTGGGTTCTGTGGAGCTAAGAAAAGTAGAAAGGTTTCCGCTCTGTGCCTTCTAGCTCCGGGGTAGCTGACTTTTGGTGAGACCCGACTACCGGTATGCGATATTAAGCTGGCTAAGTGGAATAACAGTAATCGACATTATGGTTATTGATGGCATGAGGAAAGCTAAGGCGGAAAGCTGTGTCAGCTATCTATCACGAGATAGGATTGACTCCCGAGGGTGGGGGAACTTGCTGCAATTGCTTCTATGAGCACGACATTGGTCAAATCCTGTTGCACCTCTTATCACTCGGTCTAGCTCATATTAGAATACCTGTCCACAACACCGGTTTGAGCGCTGTTCGTGATGGAGTTGCTTAAAGAGGGGGAGGGGAAGAGCTATAAATAAAAAATTGTACCATAACTTGTACAGGCCACTCGGGTTTTATTCATATGCAGTTAGCATACTGCTGTGTTTCCTGATAACTTACACTCGACTTCCCTCACAATTCGCCTTATCCAATTCATTATTGTAACTAGTGTAATTTCTTTTAACTGTCTGTTCTACAGTACTATTATTGTACGCAACGTGAGCAATGGTGTTGGTCAACGAAAAAAGCGGGCCAAAATCCGAAGCTTGTTGCATTACGACCTATTTTGCACTCAAGTGTTGGAGGCTTCTCAATTAGCTCTATTATTTTCATGCCATCAGTTCTTTCGTAGGGTATCGGCTGATATCTAGTTATAGAGGGTATCTATCACGAGACAAGATCCAGAGTTCCCATACTCTACAGGCACTCGAGCAATATGTTCGCCTCACGAACACCAAAAGCCCAGCTAAGCGCCTTCTGTCCCGCGCATCCCTCCCCCTCCCCTTTCACCCAGGTTTTCACTCCAATACTATTCGCAAGCGGCTATCTCGAGTGACACCAGCAAAATCGACAAGACAAAGCATCGCGCTGGAACCCGGGAAACTCTCCGGCCAGGACGTGTCGAGAACATTGGGCGGGGCTGAGGTGCAGAGGCTTGCAATGAATCAAACGCGTTCAGTGACCTATCTCTCGATGCTAATGCTAAAAGTACAAGAAATCGCTATCCAGGAAGAGAAATATGGAATTACACTCCAGGCCAGCCTCCGTTGCCATTCAGTCTGAGCATCAAACCTAACTACTCGTAATTGCCTGACGTTTTTAAAAACGACTACTATTGCATAACACCAATATCTTGAGGCTCCGGGACATTTTTTGCCCGTATGCAATAGCAGTCGTTTTTAAAAACGTCAGGAAATTAGGAGTAAAAGAAAGAAAGGAAAAAAGGAAAAAAAGGGAAAAACCCAATAGCAAATAGGTTTTCATTCCAACACCGCGAAAAAGCAACCAAACTCCCAAAGGCCCAAAAAAAAGAGACCAAGAAAAAGCAGACAAATTAACGCCCAGATCTTCCAGCCACAAAATTTTATTCGTACACTACCGTGGGCTCTACCCGCTGCCTTGCCTCATGGCCGCGCTGCCACGCTCCCCCCCCCCACCGTTGGTCACAGTTGTTGATGAGGATGCTTCTCATCGAGTTCCCGGCCTCCCGAAAGAACGCACGAGAAGCACAGTACCCAGGCGCAGAAGCCAAGGACCTGGCCAGTGCCACTGAGGATCTTCTTTGGTAGGGATTTTTTTGGCTTTGTCGCCTGTGTTCGCGGGCAGCCTCGTGTGGGAGTTGTGTAGGTCCGTGGGCGAGGGCTCGCTCGCTGACGGGGACGGGCCCGAGGGTAGACTGAGGTACGGGTAGCAGCCCCAGGCTTTATAGGTTCTATGGTGGAGTATCGGTGTGATGGTGAGCCGACCGTGGAGGAGGAGGAGGAGTTTGTGGAGAGAGTGCTTGTGGAAGTTTTGCGGACGGACATTCTGGAATTATTCAACGACGTGAGGTAAATTTAAGATGACAGATACTCGGGTGTTAGGTAGACCTATGAGGTCAAGTGGTAAGTTTGTGGTATATCGGTTTGTCCGTCGTGTCGTCAGTGACAGTGCTAACGGGACCATGAAATAGTCTCGGAAATAGAATGCTTGCTGTGGTGCCTCAAAAGAGCAGGCGAGATGGCAGATTGAAGAAAAGATATACAAAATGAAATCAATAGGAGGAGCGAGAGTGGGAACCAAGAAGGCTTTTAAATATATTCCCCACACACGTCCTCAATCCTTCCATCCTTCCATCCTTCCATCCCTTTCCTCCTCCCGCATCGACTCCTACTCGTAGTCTCCTACCCCAGCCTCACACCCGAGGGCACAAGGCTTCCATTTGGGTCGAACCAAGGCCACATTCCCCATAGAAAAAGCAAAAACAAGGCTAAAAGA
The DNA here is from genome assembly GCA_003521225.1 of Tuber microsphaerosporum. Classification (NCBI taxonomy): domain Eukaryota; kingdom Fungi; phylum Ascomycota; class Pezizomycetes; order Pezizales; family Tuberaceae; genus Tuber; species Tuber microsphaerosporum. The sequence goes on along the minus strand of QOVD01000267.1, from coordinate 5,456 downwards.
ACCGTGGGGACGGGCGTGGGGTCATGCCGATTGGAAACGTGACACATAGCCTATTAAGGTAAGCTCAGGGCCGATTAACCGAGTGGAAGTGAAGGTGGGGTGAGTCCGCGTGTGTCACACAACTCGTTGAACCCACGATGAGAAGACTTGGCGGAAATCACCCTACTAAAAACGCAATAGGCTTAGCTGGGTGGGTTGATCCTAGTTCACGAGATCGGGCAGGCTCATCTCTCTCCCCAGCCATATAGTGCTGGTATTCATACCGCATCTAGAGAGTGCTGCTCCTTCTCTCTGCAATAATTGCGGAGATTGGAGGCCATCATGAGGCAGTGGATTTTAACGAGTTTTCACGGGTACCAGTACCCAGGTATCATACAGTACTCGAGTACTAGTACTCGCACATGCCCCGGGGGGGGTTTTCGTAACGGGGCGGGGTTACTCTGCGGGTTAACCTAAATTAACCGCTTACCAACTTTCTGGTGGGCACCTGCAGGACTGGATCGGTACCGGTAATATCCTTCCTTGCGAAGGGGGGACAAAGATAAGACTCCCGACGTCAAAGGTTGGAGAGGTGCAAGTGATAAGGCGGTGATGTGGGAAGCATTTCTTGCCGGAAACGTTGCAGGTATGTATGATACCGGTATCACACTTTAGCCTGACCGATAAAAACCCTCATGATGGCGCAGGGTTGGCGGTGACTATTGAATTTTGTGAAGGGTAAGTTAAGCATGATCTGAATAACTCTTTAGGAAAGTATTATACGGACTCACGGGCTCAGCAGACGTGGTGGATCGAGAACACACATACCTTGAGCGAGGAAAGAAATGTACCGGTACTCGAGTGAAGACAGGTTGATGGGCAGAGCAAAGGGGCTGGGGGGTTTATTTCTTGGCATTTGGCTGTGCCATGCTGAACACTCATACAGGGTACTCGTAGAGTACCGGTATGTGTTTGTTATGCGAAAAACAATTTACCATCCAAATTTTGTAACCACACTCACCGCGCCGGTATGCCCAAATGATTTGAAGATAATGTACCCAGTCCTGAAATTTGTTTTTTACAATATTACATGATGAAAAGAAAATTGAGAGACAATAATTGAGAAAAACAAACAAAAAATTTCTCGGCAATGGACATGCTATGACTGGCCACAGGAGCTACAAAGTACGATACACCATAACAGGAGATTCCCTTTTCAAAGTAAGTTCATAAGTGTTTCCCAAGGAGCTGCGAACCAACAGCTGGCCCCCTGTGTAACAGGGGAAATAGAGATAGATGGCTTGGGATCTTGAGAGTTTACCAATCTCCAATAGATTTGACAAGTTCTTTTTATAGCACTCTACCAGTACTGTGCGGCGCGGTTATAAAATTCCTCTTGAGTAGTACTATCCCTATTGAGTTAATTGGTAGTGATAGTAGGACCTCGTAATAGACAATAGTGAGGGGCTAGCCGGTGCAGTAAAGGTTTCTTACACGTGTATATTTGGCCTGGTTTACGGGCTGTCTACTCTACTCGTAGGATCTGAGACAGCAAAACAAGCAACATGGGAAGGATCGCCGGGGGAGACAAACATAAGGAAATGATCAAAGTGCAGGAATGCGGACGTGTGCATAACCTATACATTCCTATCATACTACAAGACTAAGCAACATAGCACAGTAGGAGTATCTAAAGTATACAGAAGTCAGAGCAGCATCAGATCGATATTATAGCAATTTGTGCAGTGGCAGGAAGGGCCTGTGGGAGGCCGAATATCTGAGAGGCGAGCGAGTCCTCACTGCTGGTATTCTGTGCATTGATCGACTTCATAACCCTACGGCTCAATAAGCTTAATGATAAAATTTAATAACAACAATAATAATAATAATGCAAAACCATCGCACAAAAAACCATTGGTATCGCCAAACCCACATTACCTTCCTCCCTCCACCTTAGCCAGTATTGCTGTTCTGTTCCTGGCCTACCATGCTCGAGTGCTGTACCATGCCGCACACACTGGCACCTCACAAAAGCAGAACAACCGCCGCAATGCTTCCCCGCTGCGATGCTGAAGCTTGACCCGGAATTCCCTGTCCACCCATCCACCCAGCTCAGACTTGACTCTCCGCCCAATCACCTAAACGCTATCAACTCTTATCACTAAAGGACAATAAACACTATAACACTATCACCTCCAACGCTCTACCCCTGCCCGGTACAATCCACGTTTCACGAAACGCACTCTGCATCGCTCGTTTCCATCGCCCCGTTCTTACAAACCCCCACTGCACTCTTGACCGCGGGCCCCTGATTACTGTACTTGCAGGTACCAGCTATGTGTACTCGAGCAGAGGGATTCCTCGCTACCCCACTCCATACCCGTATCCCTGGAAACCCTGGACTCACGTGACTGGGACCGAGTATTTTTCTCGCCCCTCCTCTTTCCGTATCCATACTAACATACCCGGCTATCTAACTGTCCAGAAGTCACACCGCAGGTGCTGTTCGCACCCCCTCCCTCGCTTATTCCTAGTCCGTGGGGTGAACGAGCAAACACATGCGAAGTGACTGCAGGGTAGCTTGTTAGTTGGCGGGCTAGCGGTGGGCTTTTGATTGTGAGAGCTTGTGATTGTCGATTGAAGTATGGGCTTTTCTCACCAATGTTTTGTTCGGCGGGGGGGCGAGGTTGCGGGAGCAAGTAGGGGACGGGCAGACGAGAGGGAGTGAGCGCTTGTACCACAGTTGTCGCGGCGGGAACGACAAATTGGCGTGGGGTCACTAGCGGTGAAGTTTGAGCCTCGGGGGGGTTTTCGCGAGGGTGATCAGCATGAGGAGCCTCCCCTTTCCTTCGTATGCCGAATTTCATGGAGTTCTGACTCGAAAGCCAGAGGAATATTATACTTGGCTGGAAAGGGTGAGTCGAGGTCTTCCGACGGTGACCGGGCCAATGAACGCTTCTGACCCCGAGAATCTGCAGGGAATTTACCGGAATACGGTAGGTGGCGCTCCTATCCCCTTCAGGTACGAGTACCGGTAGAAGGCGGTCTTGACCATAGTTCTGCTAACACAAGCGAAAGAATGGGACTCACATACCCTTGAATGTCTCCTGCCTGCAATGGAAAAACTTATCGTTAATTGTCATTTCGTAACGCAAAGCTCGAACAATTGATCGACAAACAGGGCTCACACATCAGGATCTATCTAAGGGGGGCGTGGCTGCTAGATCTACCCAGCGGTTGAGCGCAAGAATTTCCGTGACCTGGATGCACTTGCACCAACTTAACGGACGGGTCCTATGTAGGACGGCAGAGAAGAATGGTCGCAAATTATTGGAAAAAACGAAGAGGAATGGAGCTGACCCAATTGGGCTATCTCGGAGAAGGAAAGCGAGGCAATGGGAAATGGGGAAAGGAAAAAGAATTTCGAAACTCCATTGTCTGCTATCGTGTTGGGTAATCCACGGTGCTCTTTCGCCCTCCTTCGCCCCGACAAATGCGCTTGTTTTCCTCCTGAATGACTACCAAGTTGAGAGGTAAAAATATTCCTTAGAAATGATTTGCACGGCCCGCTGTATGGTCGGAATATCCGGGAGCATGGTTCATCATACTCTACGCCCAGCAATTTATACATCTATCCTTTAACAATCAGGATTTTTTTACAATCGCTATTTCAATCATTTCCCCCATGACTCTCGTCCCTCCCCCCAACTAACTTCCCATCAACCATCCTCGCCCCATCGCCCAACTTCCTCCACCCCTCAGCCCTCAACTTCTCCACCCCGCGCATCATGGCCCCATTGACCCACCCCCTCATCCCCCCTTCCTCAGGCCAAATAGTAATACACCACATCTGCACTTCGTGCCAGAAATACCCATAGACCTCTCGCCCAAGCCCAACCTTTGCCAAAGCGTGCCGGGCAAACTCTCGTGGCGTCGGGAAGAATATCCTATCGTCTTCAGATATGGGCGTCATTTTGGTGCGTACTCCCCCGACGATTATTGGGAGGATTTCCAACTCCGTTGAGGAGGGGGCGGTGGCCGAAAACGCGGGATGCGGAGAAGATAGTTGGGTTCGCAAGCAGGCGTAAAACTTGTGGGTGTATGATTTCGATGCAGAGTAGGTTGGAGTTCCTGGCCTATCGCTCCATCATCAGCCCCTCTATCCAGTCCTAATTTCTCCGGAGGAAACCCACAAAGTCATAACAGCCCCAACGCTCCCCATTGCGAGCACGCAGGTTCTTCTAGCGAACCACCCGTTCATTAGTGCTTTAACGATCAACACTCCGAACGTCACATTCACAGCCACGTTATCAATAACCTCCTCATCACTCAATCTTGGAAACGCCTTTATAGGTGGGAGTGCGCCGACGTTGTTGATCAATAGCGCCACGCTGATGTCCGGCCCCAGCTTCTGCAGCGCTTGACTAATACCCCCAGCTCGAACTTCCACTGCATCGATGGGTAAAGGGAGGAATGTCTGGCGGGAGTACCTCTCCCGGAGGTGTTCCAGCAGTGGTTTTATGCGCGCTTGTGTTCGGCCGTGGAGGATTATATTCCACTTTTGATATAAAATCAGCACAATTCGGGCTGACAGAAAGAGAGTGGGAGATACCCCTCTATCAGCAAGCTCTAAGGCAAATGCCCGACCAATCCCGTCAGTACTGCCTGTAATTAGGGCGAAAGCGTTTGGTGTGTGGTAGTGCTCTTTGAGATATCTCGCGCCATTATGGAGGAAGTGAGTATGTAATGTTCTGGGGAGTGAAAGGAAGGAGAGTAGAATTTGCAGGAAGATATGCAGGGTGGTGGAAAAGAGGAGGTAGAGGGCGTAGATGCGCGAAGCGATGTACGGGGAAGTGGGAGAGGGGGTCATTAGGGAAGACGGATCAGTATTGATATCACTTAGTACCTCTATAGACTATGAGTGCTCGTGCTGCTAGGCCAAGAGCTGGCACCTGCTTGCCATTTATAGGCCTGGACAGTAGTAACTACTCCAAAAAGTGTGCAAATTGTTGGTGCGGAGACACCGGTGCAGTACGCAGTATATAGAAATAAGGCTCTAGGCTATTCGGAGACGAGAGGGCAGAAGGAAGGGAAGTTACCCGGTAGACTAAGGGCATGCAGTTTCCTGGGTGGGCACGGGGAAACCATTGGACATGACTGCGCTGCGCCTGTTGATTATCTGATCACCGTTATGTCCATCATTTCTCTTTTTGACTGCCCGGGCTATTGCACCTTCCCAAAATCGGGTTTGTGCTGTTGTCCTTTGCCCTCGCCGGGGCAAATGAGTGGATAAATACTTTTTTATCCACGAAGAGAATTTGCCATTTATGTGATGTTATTATTGCCCGCAGAACTTTTTATCGTACTGTAGGTTATCTTTGAGGTATCATACTAATATTAATAACTATGAATATCGTGATCTATGAATATCGTGATATTACTAATTAGCCCTTGCTCCCCCCCCTTACTTCACCCTC
>QOVD01000266.1:0-25363 GCA_003521225.1 Tuber microsphaerosporum | reverse complement strand
CCCACCACTACCACATTCCACACTAGAGCATAATACCGCACATTACAAAATGACCCAACCCTACACCACCACAACAGAATCCCACACAACTTCCATGCTCTCCAGAAAATTCGGCCAAGAGATAGTAAACTACTTCTCCGGCAGCCCACTGAACCGCGTCTCCTTCCTGCGCTCGAACACCGCATTCCTGCGCGCCGCACTGCCACGGTCCAAGTTCCTACTACTACGGAACCTAGAGCCGCTCGCAGCGAGCAAGACTACGTTGGCATGGGTGGGATACGAGACCGTGCGCGCGCTCGTCGGGAATCCGTTCAACACGGAGGAGGAGGAGTTTTTGAGGGAGTATGATTCTAGGGTTGAGATTCCAACGTTGGTGTTTTTGGGGATAAATGAGGGGGATGGGGACGGGGAGAGGTTTGAATTTGAAGGGGAGGGGGGAAAGTATGTTGGGCGGCCGTGTTTCGCTTTGGACATTACGGGAGAGGGGAGCTTGAAGGAGGAGTGTGGGAAGGTGCAGGACGAGGCGGTGAAGGGGGTGGAAGGGAGAGAGTTTAGGAAGGTTAGGTTGGATTTGGGTCTTGCACCTCCGGATGGTAATATACCCCACGTTATAGAAATCCGCGGGAGTGGGAAGTTGATGATGGTGGTGGGGGTGTAGCGGCGATATTAGCCCAAGCAAGAAGTCTCCTAGACTGGAATAATCGCAATCAAGTACTCTACCCCCCCATCCCACTATGTGCCCCATAAACACCGCTAAAGCATCTACAGTTCTGCTCTGCCTGTGGCGCCCGCACTGTCTCCATCAATGCCGGTACCAAACGCGTTTGCCCACCCACCGACAAGGCATTCCGAAAGAATCTCCAAGACCCGCCATTCGAGCGACCACCCTGCATCTCCCGAAAAGGCATCCACAACATCGCAGTACTTTCCTCCTCCCCCCCGCCTTTCCCTTTCCCACAAACTCTCACTAACACTCCTAGTTCCCGCGCACCGACCCGACGGTAATAATGGCCATCGTGAACTCCACCGGCGACAAAATCCTCCTAGGCCGTCAACGCCGCTGGCCAAAAGAGTCCCTTCCCCCCCCCCATTTAGCACAACCCTCTCACTTACATAAACCAGTTTTTATTCCACCCTCGCTGGCTTCTGCGAGCCCGCCGAGTCAGTAGAAGACGCCGTGCGCCGCGAGACCTGGGAAGAATCCGGTGTGCGCGTGGGCCGCGTGGTAATCCACAGCACGCAGCCATGGCCGTACCCGGCGAACCTGATGATGGGCGCGATCGGTGAGGCATTCCCAGACGGGGAGGAGATTGTCTTGAAGCATGATCCTGAGTTGGAGGATGCGCAATGGGTGGAGCTTGGGCAGGTTAGGAGCGCGCTAGAGGAGAGTACTGGGACGCCGGATGTGGAGACCGAGGGGGCTGTTGAGGTTTGTTCTCTTTGGAGGGGAGAGAGGGGGATGCGAGGGCTAATATTGGTGGTGGTTCTTCTGGTTCGTAGGGGCAGTTACGACTTCCGCCGTCGACTGCTATCGCGCATCAATTGCTTCTTGCGGTAGTCAATGGCTTTCATCTAGCGAAACCCTAGGTCGAATCTTGCGCACAACAGCACATCACGTAATATAATAGAGCGCATCCTCCATCTAGAGAATAAAGATACCATTTATTTACCTCGGCCTATTCGTCCACCATCACAAGCACTCACTCGCCCTTCCTATCTAATCCCACCCACCAACCAACCAACCAACCAACCAACCACTAAACTAAAAATGTAAAGAAAGGAAATTCGTTCATACAAAGAAGGAACCAAAAAAAAATAAAAATAGGGTAAAAGGCGCCCAGTGTACAATAAAAAATGACATCCGTCTTGCACGAAAGTTAGTAAAAGGGAAAAAAAGGAGAAAAAAAACCCCCAGGAATGAAATGAAGAAAATGGGAAACGCGAACCGCCGATGCCCGCTCGTATTCATGGTAGCCAAGGTATCATCGATAGATAAATGATGGATAAATGATGTAAGTAGAAAAAAGAAAAAAAGTTACAAATGGTATCGTAGATAACAGAAAAGCAGCGCGAAAAAATGTTATGAAGTAGAAGGTGATATCAAGCAAGAAAAAGAAAAAATGCTCCGGTACACTCGCTGGAATCTTACATACTACGCCCCACTTCCTCCGCCTTTGATCTCGTTAGTAATGTTAGCGAACGAGTGAAAGAAGTGAAGAATGAAACAAGGAGAATTGAAAAATACGGGATTAAAAGGAGATTGCTGGATGTTGAGAAAAGAGTTGAAAACGAAGAGCCCCCAGGCAAGACTGGATAAAACCAGCCCGTTACATGGTGCGAGTAGGAAGAAAAAGAGAAAAAACAAGAAGCGCCTTCACCCGTTCTACCTCAAATGCTTTTTTGTGCTAAACGGAAGAAATCAAGAAAAAGAGGAATAAAAGTAGGTGAAAATATGCGACATAAGATGAACGTAACGAATGATGCTTTTTACCACTCCTCACGCTGAGATCGGAGGTACTTCCTGGCCAGCTCGTCGCCTCCCTGAGCAGACAATTCCATCCAATGGTAAGCAACGCACATCGTCGCAGGATCCCGCTTTTCGGGATCCTCGCCCTTGGCGACCATCATCTCTGGCCTGAACGTATCCTTCGGCTTAGACAGCGGTTTGGTCGAGCGCGGAAGTAGGGTGGGATTAGTGAGGTAGAAAATGGCCAGTTCCCGCTGGGCTGCAGGATCGCCTTCCTTTGCCGCGATGTTCCACATTGTGGCCGCGTCCTGCATTGTGTAACGGCTGTATTCCTTGTTCTCGCCTTTGCTGCCCTTCTCCTTGCCAGACTCTGATTCCCGCTGAGTGGTATCCTTGGCCACAATCTCGTCTGCGATCTCCGCCATGGTTCTACAGACGTCCTGCTTCAACCCGAGAGCTGCCAATCCCGTGTCCCAGAATGCTTTACCAATGGCAGTCCTATCTAAGATGGAAGCAGGAACGAAGGCAGCGACAAATTGCAAATCGCGGAACAACGTTTTGGGTCGAATTTCTGCTTGTCTGAACAAGTGTTGTAAAACATCCACAATCATGTCCGCACTGGGCGCCGCGGTGTGGGTTGGTGAGCGGGCACCACTTGGCGTCATTAGAGGTGAAGTTATAGCACCGCTATTCATGACGTTTGACCTTCTCTCCTCAAGGTTGGCCATCGCCTCCTCAATATTGCTTGGCTGCGAGAGCTGCAGGCTGCATATCCTGGAAGAGGCCTCTCCCATAGCCTCCAAAAACGGCGAACTAGGCATCGATGGAAGAGTAGGCTTGCGCATGCATGAAGGGGACCGGGAGGAAAGAGATGCGACTATGAGAAGCTCCAGCTCATAGATAGCTTGTAATTTCTGGAATGGGTTGGGGTGAGTAGAAAACTTCATGAGTAGCCTCCGGAAGGCATGACCATAGGGAAACGCCATGAGGCCACCCCTCTTGGCGGCGGAAAGGGTTGAAGTCCGGGCAGTGGCATCGCTAGATGATGAGTTCTCCTCTCCAGAATGGGCTTCGCGTCCAACATTTTCTAAAGTGGCTACCGGAGCCGCCAGCTCTCCCTTTTTCTCCTTGCCTAAAGCCTCAAAAGTCCCCGTATTAGCAGATTTCCGAACGTTTTTAGTGCTCTTCTTTCTGGCCAGCTTCTTGTTGCCAGATCCACCGCTGTTCTTGGATGATTGTTTCTCCGCAGCCTTTCGTTTGGCCTCTTCCTGCTCTTCCTTCCTCTGGATACACTCGTCACCCAGGCCGCCCGAAAACCATCCATCTGTTTCACTGCCCTGACTGAAGACCTCTAGGCCAAGGTCACTTAAGAGAAGGCCGGTTAGTGATTGCTTCAGTTCCCCTAGAAATTTCCTTTTTTGGTGGTTAACTGTCTCCAAGGATTTGGATAGTGAAGTTGGTGAATGTGCGGTTTTGGGTCTGCCAGAACCAGAATTATTGCTATGAGAAGAAAACGGGGACCAATAGGTATTGTGAGTTTCCGATTGCAAAGCCGGGCTAGGCATGCCAAACAAATCTTGTCTATCAATGGAATCCATAAGGCCAGTATTGGATTTTGTCCTTCCCTTACCACGGCTCGATGGGAGATCGTGGATAGAACCGACGGTGCTTGTGGACCGGTTCCTTCCGAAAATGTCACTAGTGCTTGGCCTTCGGAGCATATCCAGGCTGCGCTTAACGCGTCCATCCTCATGATCATCGTCATCTCCTGAAACACTCAGTGTGCCCACTCCTGCTAGGTAGAGTTCGCCCTTCTGACGGTTAATAGCCATCTCTCGGTCATCCCGGGAAAATAGTTCACTCGACCATAGAACGGGCCCATCAAGTATCCCATCGCCAACAAGTTTAGTAACACATTTATCGATTTCAAGGCAAAAGCGGTGAATCCTCTCTTCCCCCTTGCAAAAGTTCTCAACTGAATATCTACTAAGGTACTCGAAAGTCATGGTCGCTTGCTCATCGCTCAATTTGTTGAGTCCTCCGTGCTCTGGCTGGGCGGCAAGGATGTCGATCAGGGTATCCGATTTCAAAAGCGAGAAACTGCTAGTCGACATTCGGTGGCTGAGATTACGAGAGGAGCTCTTGGTCTTTGTGTCTGTCTTGGGCCGTTGGGGCATGCCCATCTTCTTCAAAGCTAAAGCGACATTGCGAGCCTCGTCGTACGCTGCCGAATTGCGTACATCTGTGACATACCACATCTTATCACGAAGGTCCTTGACCTTGTGCATCATTTCGTCCACGGCGCCTTCATGTCGCTCTTGGGCAAGAGTGAGCCAAACAAACCATGCTTCGCATTCCTCAATCCCAGCTGCTGATCTCTCTATTGAATCGCGGGGATCTCTCGAAAAGATATGAAGTAAGGGGGCGTGCTCATCACGCTGAAGTGATGAAGGAAGTTTGCGAGCCTGTAATAACGCTCTATGATATTGTTGTGAAGAAACATAGTCTCCTCTAGCCAAGCATTGCGTAGAAGCAGCCTGAAGCATGGTGAAAAGGAATGAAGGTGACGCTTGAAGACGCTGCTTAGGCTTATCCAGGTTGTCCTTGAGAGCGGCACCTCGTGAGCGGTCTGGGGCTGGCGCCTTCGATTGACCCGCCGTAATCATCGCCGTTAGATTGCTCTGAGGATGGAATGGATTACTAGGATCTAGTTTAGTCTCTAGAACTGTTTCGACAATTGGAATAGTCGAAACACTGGGGGCACTGTTGGCTTTCGCAGCTGATGGTCTATTGCTGAACTTGGTATTCTCGGAGACTGGCTCCTCGGGGATTTCGAACTCAGCCACCAACTTCATGACTGACTCTTTGAGTTGATTGTAAACCCTGTCAAGGCCTGAAACCTCAAGCGGTGCCTCGTCCTCACTGTCGCTATTGTGCCCCTCATCATCATCATCATCGTCATCCTCACCCCAATCTTTCCGCATCTTCAAACTCAGTTCCTTTCCGTCCGGGGAGACGTAGATTACCGCCCACTTTTCAGCGCAGGGATGACACTTTCCAGATGTAACATCAGGTCCAAGTCTGCCCATCATTGCCTCAACGGCTGATCTAACTTCTAGGCCAAACTTCTCTAAAGAGTTTGGGTCTGAACTAGATGGATGGAAGGTTTGAGTATTGAAAGAAAAGGATGACGGTGACGCCAAAGGAATAGATGTAAACGACCGTCTGTCATCTGGGAAACTTGATCGTTCAAGCAATGGATAAGTCATCGACGCTGATTCACTCGTAACAGAAGAGCCGGATCCACTGAGGACCGAACCCGAACCGATCTCAAATCCGGTGTTCGGAGATTTGCCGAATATTTGCCGAGACGAAGATCTACTGCTCATGGTTCCCCGGATATCACGTCCTTCTACCATGGCTGATGAACCTTGCGGATATAACGCTCGATAAAGAGTAACAATGTCTGCTGGGCATAGCACAACGAATGGCTGAACTTCTGTTGTTTCTCGGGGAGAAGTGATGGCCTTGGTTGGGAGTAGAACAGGTGTTGAATCAATAGGATGTGGGTTGCGAAACCTGGCAAGCAAGTTCTCAATATGGCCCCGAACAACGGGTTCTACAGGATTATTAGTTTTCCTGAACATAATTAGTAAATTATATCTTCCAGAGCGATAAATCCGCGATCAACCCACCAGTCGCCAAAGACAACGCTAACCGCATGGTTATACATTTTTTTCAAAACCGGTCGCAAAATCTTTAACCTAGCGTGCTCACTAATGTGATGACCTGTCATAATCCCGTAGTACTAGTAGATCCGTTAGCTACACGACACTCACCGGATCCCAAGGAGAATCACACGCTATACATACCTCTGGATAAGCGATTCCATTGGTCAAAAACCGCTGGAAGAACCATTTCGCCACAAGGATAATTTCTGCCTGGCGTTGCTTTTTAGGGTCATCAATCTTCTGCAAGATCGCATGTCCCAACTCGAGGATGCCTTCTGGTATCCCTCCAGCGCTGGGGTCGTCATCCAACACCTCAAGCAGCTTCTTCTCCGCCTTAATCCAAAATTCTTCTGCGAGAAGGTCCTGCTTTCCACGAAGATCCGCTTGAGAACCACCGTTATTTTCATCCACTAAAAATGATCCTTCCTGGATAAGGTTCATCAAACAAATTTCCAAGTTGGCCTTGGCGGGCCATTCCCGCATTGCTGCCCATGAATCCATAACAACTAACAGGAAAGATTCGCCCTTATTCTCACAAATCAACTTAGCACAAGTAGTAGCCCAAACATCCGTTCGCCGCCTATCCTCCGCAGAATCATGGCCTGTAGAGTTCGCAAATATTGTGTGCAATATGGTGTATAATGGGTCATTACGATGAAAGGCAAGAAGTCGCTCTACTGGACTAGGGACGGGAATTTGGGATGCGGTGCTCCTAGAGACGGCATTGCCACGTCTGGGTGCCTGTTGGGGTAGGATAGATTCCTGGGGGTTTGGTTGATAGTGATGTCGGACCAAGCTCTCCAACTCGGAATTCGTGAGGCGAACAAGACGATTTGCGAGAAATGTTGGGCTAGACCTAATCATTGAAATAAACGAGAGTATAGTGTCCCGTGCCTGGACTGGAATCTCATGAAGAAAAGATGTTAGTCCTTTGGGACCTTCATTGTCGTCGGAAGAACTTGTGGGTTTTGCCGAATCCAATTCGGGTTCCAACATGGCGAACCGGCGCGTCGCCTCACATGAATTCCGGACATCGTGAAGGGCATTGTACAGGGCGGCGAAATCAGATTTCTGATCAGATTTGAAGTAATCAACCAAAGCTTTATGACAGAGTCCACCAGACCTAGTTAACCGCGCCGAAACAGCACTCGACACCAGCGACTTGTGCAGACGTATCCGGCTCTGGAGGTGTTTATGTTCTTGGTAAGATTGTAATTTGACTAGATGCGCTAACTCGGCAAGAGATGTAGTTTGGCCAACAAAAGCAGAAGGAATAGGGGAAATGTACGAATCACCGGAAAGCAAAGGTAATTGACTAGAAGGCGCCGAGGGAGAAACAGGCAAACTAGGCCGATGCTTCAAGGACGACTGGTGCCGACCTTGGGCTATCGTCATATTTTGTGGTGGCGGTGGAGTGGCAGATGGAGATGGAGGAGCCGATGTGCTTGCTTGAGTGGGTTGAGAAGGGATGGGCGAAGAGGCTCGAGATGGAGGTTGAGGGGGGGCTACAAGACAGAATGAGTGGTGGTTAGCTGATGTAGCAGAAAAATAATGAGAAAGAGCAAAAATGCTGATGCTTGGTATGCTTCTGCTTTGCCTATGCTTTTGCTCTGCTTCGCGCTCTTCCTAATGTGTGGGGAGCGCTTCTTTCTTTCTGCTCAAGCTGCTGCCACGCTGGCAACGCAGCACAACAAAAACAGGAAAAGCAAGGCACACGCAGGAGGTAACAGAGCCGCGCGGCGGGAATCAACAAAAACAGAATAAGTCCTTTATAATTAAACCATAAAGAGAAGAGGGAATGCATACAAGTAGGCGAAGAGAAAGAATCGGAATCCTTCATGTGTCCATGAGATATGGGGTCGTAACTGTTGCTATAAAGTATACCTATATCAGAAGGAAAAAAAAACCAAAAGCTGAGTAACCTCTTTCCCAGGAGCGGGTAAAGTAGTGCAGTTTGCAGTTGAAGTGTAGCGTGTGAAAAAGTGGAAACAGAAGGACTTTCAAAAGATCGATAGATGAAGAAGGAGAAAGTTTTTTTTTTTTTCTTTTTTTGGTTTCCTCTCTCTTTCCTTTTTCTTTCTGTCTTTCCTTCTTCCCTCGGGGTGGTTGAGAATAATGTGTAGTGGGTGTAGTGGGGATAGGATGGTTAAGGACCTTGGATAGAGGGAGGGGGGGTAAGGACGGAGGATATCGACAAGCAAAAAAAAAAAAAGTATTTCGCGAGGCGAACGCTCTCTCCCTCAGTCAGCGCAACCCGAGATGAGAAATGACGATGGCGAAGATTTCGCTCGGAAGGGCAACAAATGGGCGGGCAGCCAGTACTAAGGTAACTGAGTGCTGCAGTAGGGAGCGGTCCTCGAGCCCGAGATGGAAGGGGGAGTGGGTGGCGGGGAAGGGAATGTGAATGGACGTGAAACGTGGTAAAAGTGAACGAGAGATGCTGAGGCGGGCGGGTTTAGATTGCTGCTTCTGCTGCTGGCGATGGCTTGCTGCTGCTCCTGGCTCCGCTGCTGTTGCTTCTGCTGTGCCTTCCTCGCTTCCTCCTTTATCGGTGCTGTTCGCTCGTTCTCGCAGAATACCAGTATCGTAGCTTGCTGGCTGGATCACTACTTGTTAGTGATCTTTATTGTTATTATTCTAGTCTCTCTTTCCCTATTTCTTCTTCCGTTCACTACCGGTAGTTCTTTTTTGCCAGGTCTGCTCGTACAAATGGTTCGCTGCGCCGGGCTCAGAAGATGAAGTTGGGGTGGGATTGGAGGAGAGGGGAGGAGAGAGGTTGGTGCAGAAAAAATGTTCGCAATGCACCACCACCCACCAATTAATTCACTCTCTACACCCTCAAAATGTTCAAGGTTTAACCATTATGTGCGAGGTCTGCACTTCATCCCAAAGCGAATGGATGTCTGCTCGAATGTGACATTCCCACTCGCACGCTATGCACACTGAAAAGCGCTTCCTGCTGCTCGAGCAGAAGCCGGGAAACTGAAAGTGGGCTATTGTCAGCCCAATGAGTACTTTTAGTTACTGTGACGGACACGCTGTCAACGCTGGTACTGTACTGGTACAGTACCGCCGGCTCGCTGGTTCATCCAGCTGCCCCTCACTGGTCATGGCGCGAGACGAAGCATTCATTTCTTGGCGAAAGTTCAAAAAAAAACTTATCAATTCACTAACCCAAATTTAGTATGAGCCGAGCCTAAATAGGGCTAGTCCCCTATCAGTTATCCTGTACAGGAAGTGAATTGTGATCCAGCCTTACAAGTAACAACCTTTGATAGAACTCAAACTGCCCGCTCTTCTACAATTAATTCCTCAATCTACTCAACTAAATCATAATATTTCCGAGAAATTAAGCTGTAGAGTTATTTCCCAATCGATTCTCCACCGATATGAGTATGGTATTTGGAAATAGTTGTCATGGTCGAGTGTTGATATCGGCACGTTTCCTATCGAGGTGTTTCCTCATGTCCCTAGCCCGGTGTCGCACACTATCAAACCCTTCACTCTTAGATCAGGATCTCCAACTAACTGACCGTACTTGTACTCGCACAGTACTCGAGTATTACTCGCAGTAACGCAAACAGGGATCAGATGGATGGAAGTGGGGAAGGGCCGTTGCGGATTGGTTGGTCCTCGCCTCTAAAAAGTGACAGCAGAGCAAACGACAGGCATCTGCTCCTCCCAAACGCCTTGGCATTGTCTCTGACTTTGGTTTTCTTCTTCGCCTTTCCTTCCTTTTTCACCACCACCTTCCTGATATTATTTGAACTCAGCTATTTTTGCCCTTTGAGGGGTCGTGACTTGGGAGTTGGATGGGGAGTGCCCGAGAATTTTCCTTTTCTCCTCTGAACCCTGCCCATCCCTTCCCTAAGAATCCCCGGTTGCTTCCGATTATTACTGTATCTGTTGATGATTGAGAGTCGAACCCGCAAACACTTGCCCCGAATTAAACCCCATCGGATGTATTATGATACGGGTGGAGCAGTTGACTCGACTACAGTAAACGTTGGGCGGGGGACGTTTGACGTCTGCCTCAGCCTTCAGCCTTCCAGACGTCAAGCGGTGCTCAGATCTCCGGTACCAACTCTTTGTGACATCTGCTTCCACTCTGTGACTTGAGCAAGGCCGCAACATCTGTAGCCCAATCTACCGTATCTCAAGTTCGCAGCACCATCTTCATCATCGATCATGACTCCCCCAGTCAACATCTGACGTTGGCTCGAACTCTTCTCGGCCCCCTCGGGGACGGTCGACGCTGCGGCATAGTATCTCGTTGGATGGGCAACAAGCTTAGGGCTATCGTCCCTGTCAGCAAGTCTCCTGTATGTGCCAAACCGTACCTACCGCTAGGCAAGGCCCATACTGAGTCTTGCGCACTATATCGTACCTTTGATCTCTTCATCCAGTCCAAAATCCAATTCATCTCTACAACACCATGGTACTGGTCCGTTAATCATAGTGGCCGATCCACAGGATTGGCTGCCCAGCAACCCGTCTTCATCGCCTTTCCAGCTCATCCACTACCACTACGGTGGCCCATACTGCGATAGCTCAGCCGTCATCCAGCAGGCCCATCGGTCGGTCTCCCGAACCGTTCGCCAATTTTTCAACTCATCCGACACCCGAGCTCCGAGCTGCTCGATGCCTGCTTGCCTGTCTACGCTTCGCTTCCCTTCCTTTCTTTCAACAGAACAGACCAAACCAAGCCCTCACCCGCCGTACAATAACACACTTTTGCTACAGCTTATGATTTCAGATTTAGCGTTTTTGTTTCCATCGATTTCCCCCCCCTCTTTACCCCTCGAAAAAAAGAAAACAGGGAAAAAAAACAATCCGGGAAACCTACCGTATCGCATGGAAAATCATTCTGACTTCCGCGGTTGGATAACTGATGGAGTGTGGGTGTCCTGCGCCAAGAAGGGTTTGGCGCAGGGTGCAACTGGGTTTGCCAACTCATCAGTGCATACCGATAACATGCACTCGCTCACTCACTGCACCAGAAAAAGACTTATTTATTTCAAAGAGAAGAAAAGAGAACCAAAGAGAGAACAAAAGAGAGAGGCAAGGTACGACGGACAAACCGTAAAAAAAGGCCTCTTTCTCTTCCGTTCTTCATGCGCGTCTTCAGGAAACCTGCTATTTGGCTTGGCATACATTATATTATCGGTACAGTAAGGCGGGGCGTTCTACTCGTTCCTCCTCTTTATGAAAGTTGCTCATTTTGGGGGTCTTGCTTGTTTCGACTCTTCTGGCGAGGGAGGGAGATGTTGTTGGGTTTTGCTTTCATTTCATGTTCTAAAACTATCTTTTCTGTGATTGCTATTGTTGACCTGTTTTGTGGCAGTAGCTGCTATGATACGGCTGTCCTATGATATGGCACTACAGCAGCTAACATGCGTTGTCGCCGCCGTCAAGCCTTGCGAACCATTCTTACGTGAAATGCTAAGTTAGTACATCCACTTTCGGCGAGAGCCTATATTGCGCCTGCTCATCAGTGAAATCACTGCGAGCATCGATTCCTGTTACTTGCTTGTAACAAGATAGCGCGCTTGTTCAACCAAGCTGGGCGGTTTCCAGCCCTCTGGTCCTCTGAGATCTAATGGAAGGATATTGATCACAATTCTTCTTCCCGCCCCCCAATATAAAGATGGCTACAGATAACCTAAGTTAATTGTGGAGTGCTCTCCATCAATCAATTCAATTAACATCAATTGACAAGACACAATTGGTGAAAACACATCCTAATCTTCTAATGCTTTAAACGCCAACTTATGCTGTTTCATATATATTTATTTCCCTTCACCATTTCTATTACCGGTGGTGCCGGTAGATCATTTTTTATTTTTTATTTTCACTTCCTTCCCTTCACTTCCTGCCTTCCTTCTGGACACTGATACGACACTGACACGAGGCCTAGAAATCATCTGTTACTTGCAGCTGCTTACGAGTTTCCAAGGAGGAAGCAGAAAGAACATTTGCGCCCAGTTCTCATCCTCATTCCCACTGCCCCGAGCACACTCTCTAGAATCCTACCCTCCATACATGCTCTCCACCTCATCAATATCTAGGATTCCTTGGTGTGGTACTTGTTTGCGTGCGATTAGTCCCACCACTCCAACACCAACAAATAACACACAAGCAGGGCACGGACAAGTACTCAGTAACTAATTAACAATCGCAAAAGTCTCTATCAATACCTCAATATATCAAAACCATGTACCGATCCGCCGACTAACTAAGCCCTCCTCCTCCACTTACCCTGCACCAGCCATCTCCCCAACCTAGCCTGCACTACAGGTATCCCAAGGCACATCCCACTAGCCCCGGGAACTACTACTCCACTCCGAACCCCTTCCGTCCTCGCACATACGTCCCCCTCCGCCACTCCAACCACCCACAGGGTCCACCATTACCAAACTCTCTAGCCTGCGTGAGAGGGGAAAAAAATAAAAATAAAAATACGTGGCAGCCCGAGAGTAGAATAAGGCTACCATCCTTCCTCCCCACTCGCTTCTGCATTACAGAAATGCGGTGATTCCGCCAGTCTCGCTCCGTTCCCCCCCCTTCTTTTGTGCTCCATAACAATGTGCTTGATGGATTTCCGGGATAGTTAATACGGTACGCAGGATATAAGGCTACTCGAGTAGAGCTACCGTCATTACCGTACCAACTCGCTCTCTAAGGGGGGAGGGATTATTTTAGCTCTCTGCATACGAACACCGTTAGCCCTACTCACACTCTCACGAGGATGTAATGAAGGAAAAGAGCGAGAGCATCAACACGGGAAGATGCTAACCGGAGAGGGCGGACTTTACTTTACCCAGGCTTGAACATGACTTGGCGATTAGTTAATTGAGTTAGAATATGCTCATGTATAGGCCCCAGGCAATGCCACCTTTATTCTAATAAAAGTATCGTAATTCGAATACCGACAGACCACAAAAGTTCTTTTCTTCTTCTTCTTTTCTTCTCCCTTCCCTACCCTACCAGCATCCCATTCGTAGCCTGCGTGACGGATTGATGTGCCTACACATCCACGGTACTCGCACAGCATAGTACCATAGGTCTACTCTGGTCCGGTCCGATGCCCATCGGGGTTTAAATTTAACCAACAACAACATCTGATCTGATCTTTCTTTTTCTTTTTCTTTTTCCCTCCCTACCTCCCTCCTTCCATCACTCACTCATAGCACACGAACCAATGGTATTTTACCGTACCGTAGGTGAGTAAGTACCGGTATGCATAGTGAGTAGGTATGGTGAGATGTTCGCTGGCTTTTTCGCAGAAGGAGGGAAAAAGGAAAAAAGAAGAGGTATCCCTTCATCTATCCATGCATAACGTACGTACCGTATGCGTTCGATCGATTGATGGGGGGGGGGGTCCGTCAATAGGAGGTGTTCAATGTCATACCGGTACCATACGGTACTGGTTGTGCAAGGTATTATATCATGGCATTGATTGTTTTCTCGCGACGACGATCTCGATGATGGGAAGGTGTGAAAAAGGAAAGAAAAAAAGTGGAAATAGGAGAGAATGTCTGAGGTGGGGGTAGTAAGAAGGAGAAGAAGGAGAAGGAGAAATGTTTGATTGTTATATTATGGTAAGCTGTTGTTGTACGGTACAGTACAGTAGGTGCTGTGGACTTCTTTCTACAAGTGCTGCTGGTATTAGATTGTTGGGGGATATTAGTGTGTCGGTCGTGATATAATAAGTTTGGTTTGCCGGGTTAGTTGAATCGCGAAAACGAGTGATTCTTGTCAGGAGCTTTCGTCTCTGAATCCGAGGAGTAGGTACCCTAGACTACGGTACAAGAGTTATCACAGTACCGGTAGTTAAAACTACAGCCTATTCTTCCGTAAACCTTTTGGAACCCATCTAGACTTCACATCGTAGCAGTCCAATACTCTGTCTTGGTATACTAGTATCAAACACTCGGGTTATGATACCTCTAAGTAGTAGTATGTGCACATATAATGCAGCCTTTGGACTATTAGTACAGAAATTTTTTAAAAATTGGGAGCCACTTAGAAATAATACTTTTTCGGGTTTCCCCCCCCTCCCGGAGTTCTCTTATTGCTGGGGCTGGAGTTGCGAAATTCTTCGGTTTCACTTTTTTCAATCGAACAAGGGCGGGAAACTATTCAACAAGAACAGACAGGGATATATTTGGCCGGCCGACTCCGAGCAACCGTTCTATAACTTCTTGCTAGGCCTTGTATCCGAAAGGCCTGCACGGAAATGCACGGTACCCGAACGCTCAAGAGGTTCGCCCGTTGCTCTGGACATTATCGGTAGCCAAGGCTGAGCTGTCCTCAGCCCATCCCCCACCAAGAGCCTCAACTTATTTTCCAACCACGGTACCCACACACCGTGCCAGCGGGTATTGTTTTGCCTCCGCCAAACAACCCCGTTTTCGCACCAATCAGCCCAGTCCCGCCCACATGCCCATCCACCACACAACATGGAGGATTGGGGATCTCCGTGGGCTGATGATGAGAAGCTCGGTGACAAAGACGACAAGCCAAAAAGGAAGCTTCCGCTGAAAGTAAAGGATGTCGAGGAGGAGGAGGAGGAGGAGGAGGAGGAGAAGGAGGAAGATAGTAATCTAGAGAAGGAGGAAGAGGAAGAGGTGGTAGCAACCCCTGTTACAGAGGAGAAGCAGGATGTTGCGGCGGCGGGCCTGACGGTGGATTGGGGCGGCGGGTTTGCCGATTCATCGGCTTGGGCAAATGCGACGCCGAGGGTGCAGATCGGGGATGGGGATAGCTTCGGGTGGGTGGCTTTGCGCTCCGAGGGATTCGCGGGGGTTGGGGCGAAGGGAGGTAGTGATTCGGGGGAAGGAGAAGGAAGAATTGAAGATGACTGGAGGGATAATGATAAGGACAATGGTGTCAAGACTACCAATCTTCATCCAATAGCTACCGATGAAGTCAATGCTTGGGGTGCTGGCTCGGATTGGGGAGATCCTAGGACCCCCAGGACTCCCGAATCTCGAATTGGGAGAGCGAACGATGCTTTGAGTTTGTCTTTAGATGAAGTAGGGGGCAATGCCCCAAATGGGGGATTTGACGGAGAAGTGAAGGACTCACCCACTCCAGATGTCGAGAGGCATGACCAACTCATTGATGCTGAAAACCTTCTGAACAGTCCCACGAAACAGCGACTAAGCGATAGGGGAACCCAGAATGTGGAAGAGAGCTTGGGAGGTCATTTGCAAGCAGTTCTGGAGTCTGCTTCAGGCCCCGCTCCCACGAAGACTCAAGAGGACCCGAAGGGTGCCAGTACACCAGAATCGCATTCGGCCACCCCGGCGATCTACGAGGCGAACTCCTCGAAAGACGAATACACAAACGTTAATGCTGGTAACCAAGGTGACGGCGACGATGAATTTGGGGACTTCGCAGTGGAAGGTGGGGAATTCGAGGAACCCCAAACCCCCATACCAGAACCAGTGCTTCCCCCAGCAATCAAAGCACCTCCACCAGACTCTTTCGAGATAGATGTTTCTCTTGTTTCAAAGCTATATCCGATCCCAACCAGCTGCCCAGACCTGCCACCAATCGAGGAAATTATCTCAACTACAGAATCGTAAGTGGGCAGTTACTTTATTTGGCATTCGTGTTTAACCTTTGAATAGCCGAAAAACCTGGTATCGACTGTCAACGGGCGGAACCATGAGGAGGAACCGTAGTGACGACGATGACTATGTTCGGGTTATGTGGGCTGGGTCAGAGGTTCAGGCACGTGTGAACAAGATTGTAGAGAAGTGGATATCAGAGGGCAGAAATTCAGGAGGGGGTGGTTTGATGAGTGGGGGGAAAGGGATGAGTGCTATGTTTGGGTGGGGCAGCAACTCGAAGATTTCGGACCAAAAGCCAATCTCTCTGAAGAAAACCCCCTCGCAATTATCAAGCAGCGGTCACTCTCGAAAGGCAAGTGGTTCTAGGCCTGTTTCTATCTCTACACAAAGCCTACTCTCGAAACCCACCTCAGTTGGAATTCCGAGTCCCCCAGAGCTAGCGGGCGGCGGATCTGTTTCATCACCCCAGGCTGCAAGCTTCGGATGGAATAGTACGCAACCCCAATCCGGTCCGAGCTCGGCGGAAGGTGAAGAGAAAACACCTTCTACACCATTGAGGACGGATTTCCATAGCCCAACAAGGCATTCGTTGTCATCCCAACTAACCCCCCGAGAGAGACC
This sequence comes from Tuber microsphaerosporum, assembly GCA_003521225.1. Classification (NCBI taxonomy): domain Eukaryota; kingdom Fungi; phylum Ascomycota; class Pezizomycetes; order Pezizales; family Tuberaceae; genus Tuber; species Tuber microsphaerosporum. The sequence goes on along the minus strand of QOVD01000266.1, from coordinate 8,963 downwards.
AACAGCCCTTCATTCACCAACGACTGATAACGCGTCAGCTAGGCGTTCGATGGCAGCAGCATCAACCACCCTATCTCCAACTCATTCACCAACTGCAGATGCCAAAAATAGCCCCATCGCTCCAGCCCCAGAATCCCCCCCGGCGGTAGATAATCCGATCGCAGCGGATCCCCTATCTGCAGGCCTGCCCGCCAATACGCAAGCAACCGATTTAGCCTCCGCATCCGGCTTGGATGATTGGGGTGCCTTGGAGAACATGTCGGCAAATGCGCCACCTGCATCTGCAAACAGCCAATCGCGCAATTATGACGGGTGGGGCGCATTCGAAAATCTCCCAATGCCAGGGAGCTCTGCCTCATCATCCAAAGAAGTTGCTCCAATAACTAGGTCACGGGGTCTCCCTGCGGCGACTAACCTCGAGTCCGCTGGCCCAGCATCAAGATCATTAGTCCAGTCTTCATCCGAATCAAGTAAAAAGCTCAACTCAGCTCAAACAGCACTCGGACTAGCTGATACAACTAATGATGGCTGGGATGATCTTGAACCCTTGTCATCTCAACCTCCGAAATCTCAAACCCCATCAAATGTATCATCTTCACATGTTCCTAAAAATCAAAAAATTAACTCACTAGCCTTGCCTGGATCGAAAGATCAGAAAACCTCTCAATCGAGCCCGGTCGAATGTTCTCGGGAGGGCTCAAGGCTTTCAATTCCGCCAACTCCAAATATGTCAGGCAGCGGGAGCTTTATTTCCGCACCGATAGCCGGAAGCGCGTTTGATGGTGTCAAAAAGAGCACTGCCATATCCAATGTGCAAACACAGCAAGACAGCGACGAAGGAGATGATTGGGGCGAAATGGTCCAATCGCCACTCATGCCTACGGGAGCTCTCGGCTTTCCAGAAGTTTTGGGGATGCCAGCCCCCGCTTCATCACAGGATATCACTAGCCTCAGCGCTTCGACCCTGCCAGCACAATCGATCCCTCAACGTATGCTAGCACCAGATTTAGCCCCTGTGCTACCTTCTGCGCCTGCTCCGGTTATACAACCAGCATCGGCACCTTCTGCCACCCTGAACCTGGGCGATTTGGGGCAAAAATCGTGGTCTGGCACTGGGGATTCTTGGGATTTATCCATCTTCGAAGGACCCCCAACACCCAAAAGTGGTTTTTGTGCTCCTAAAGGTATTTCAGAGCCCGCTGGCCAAGATTTGTGGGATACTCCAGCTATCGCACAGAGCAGAGCCCCGGAGTCACCGAATGGCAAGGCGATCAGAGAGATTGTGGAAGGGTTGCCAGATCTGAGGTATATGCTCAGCTGAGAAGGGTTATGGGCCTCTCCAGAGGATTGAAATTTGAACCCTAATAATACAAGTAGGACATCAAAGAAATCTAGTTTCCCTATACAATGTCCTAAAGTGGAGTGACTAGTTTGTCTGTTTTTTTTCTCTGCATAGCATGGAGTTTGTACGGCTTTGAAAAATTTCCGCCTCGTTTCGTTTTTTTCGTGTAAAGTCATTGCGATAGATATTATGGATAGCATTTCATTTAATAGAATATCATACTTTATCTACGATGTCATAACCATCGGATGGATTCGCTATACACGGTGGCATACAACTCGGGAGAAGGGCTATTAACCGGTACGAAGGTTGACCCGTTGTTTCATGGTGTTAGTCAACTGCCAAGAAATGGTGAGAAGGCTCAAAGCCAACCCTTCGATCTTGGACTATGACACACCCACGCAACACAACATCCACCCTCAGCCCACTGGCGTTCTGGTCGGAAAAACAATAACGCTCCAACACCGGCACCTTTCAAAAGATGAAAAACACCACCGGCAAACCAAACACGCCATGGAGATTCGGTTTGCTGTCAACCTCTGTGTCAAAAGAAAAAAAAAATTACTGGTGGTGATTAAAAGGTTATGGGTTATGGGATACTTGAGCCCCCTCCCATCTCTGACTAATCGCGAAAGAAAGGGAAGAAATGGTGAGAGCGGATGTGTCCTTGCTGGTCACCATCAATCTCCTAGCTCCTCTGTGTTCTTCTGAATGGACTCCGCTACACCACCCCTACCTTGATTAAATCTCCGGCTTGGATATAATGCGGTAGATTTCATATCCGGTTTTATCCCTTCCCTCGAGAAATCTGCGGGCGGCTTTTTTTTATCTTTTTTTTCTTTTTCTTTATTACCGGCACGAACGGGACTCCCTTTGACACGGAGGCCATGGATATCAGTTTGATATCATTTTTCCCGGTCACCGTTATATATCACCGAGGGTCCGGCTGATCTATCGGGAACCGAACAGCCACTATTCCGTTTGTTAACTTAGGTTACTGATGTGTTTCCCAGAACTCTGTTCTGCTATCTATTAGAGCGGCCTACCAATGCCCTGCCGACATGAGAAGCTCAATGAAGGCGTCTGCACAGTCACCTCGACGACTCGGATGACTGAGACAAAGATGTTTATCCCCACATGTCCTCTCATCAACAACTCGGGGAATTAAATGCCTTTCAACTCATGTCCTAATTACCGTCGGGCTAATCTAATCCTATTAAGTGATATTCTAACCGATTATGAATTATGAGTTTCGTTCCTTTAACTCTTTATATTTTTTGTTCTGCTCTGTTTCTTATCCTCCTTTCATAAACCCTTTGCTCCTAGAGCGAAGCAAACTGGGGCGAAATTGGCTTTATCACTTGCGCTCCCGAGAGAAACCAGCCAAGTTTGCGTAAGTGCTTGTTTTTATACTATTGTTTTTCATCTGGCTAGTGGGTTAGGTCTTTCCGCAAGGGTGGACTTCCTTTAGTAGTATCTCTCTATGCCTGTCGCATATGGAGTGGATTACCACCCTCGTGAAGGACATGCAAAGAAAAAAAAGTGGGTGGAGGAGGAGAGGAAACGGGCGAAGTGCAGAACATCCTTTGCCCTTTTCGGTTCTGCCTGATACCACGATTACTGGGTTATCGCAGACGAGAAAAAGGACTGAACTGGAAAGCGAGAAGGGAACAGGGGCTGGAATAGACAGAACTGTTGGCCCAGTTCTCCGTATGAACGGAGATGGTATTGCCGTACGTTCACTGCTCCGGGATATAACGTCGTGACGTCCTTACACCTGAGAAGGCCACCAAGTAAAGCTTGTCTGACAAGGTCAGGGAATGGGTTAGGGATTGGTAGGAACTCTTGGATGATGATGGTTAAGTTGTTTTTTTGCCTTTTGTCGGAGTGAACCTGAGGCAAAAGGAATTGGCTGCGGTATTATCATATCGTACTATCAGATAGATGTGTTTTATCTCATGGATATTTGCCCTTAATAAAAATACAAAAAGGGCAAAATCTATGTAAGAGATAGAAAGGGATGGGGGAGGATACATAAGAGGAGGGGACTGCCGGTATGCTATATAGAATATGCCCGGCCTGGTCCCATATGATCATTCTAGGGGGGAAAGGCTTTGGAAGGCAGACTGGCCGGACCTATGATACAGTATGATGGTCTGTATGGGATATGGGCTCGCAAGGGCGACGGCGAGAGAGAGGTTAACGCTCCAAGGCTTTTTGCGGGCATTCGTGGGGTCTTGGCAGCAACAATCCCGACTCACCACACGCAACCCTACGCCTCTTCCCTCCGCTTCGCTACCTCAGTCGTCCGTTCGCCGCAGCCACACAGCTCTATCAGACTGAACGCTTCTTTTTCCCTGGGTTGGAACTGCAACACTTTTCAATAACAACCCCACGATAGGCACAACATCCTCCGCACTTCATCAGCGCAGTACCAGGATAACTGCATCGGGAAGCTCTCGTCTGTACTGACGGTGTGGTCATTATCGGAGTATGCATCCCCATGTGAAGCAAATTTCTCCCATTTTTTCACGCTAACAAACGGGTAGCAGGTTTTCTCCAGAGAGCTTTTTGAAGTTACGGTAATGTCAAAATCAGTTAAGAACTCACATCGCGACAATACTCGTGATATATGGCGCCCGAATATGGGGGAGGCTGAGAGAGGAAGAGGTCGCCCGCGGTCCCAATCAAGAGAGAGGAGACATTCACCCCCTGCTGGCCCTATGAAGAGAAGACAAGGCGGAGATCGTGATTTTAGGAGCCCGGATAGGGGATCGAGGCCATTCGATAAACCACCTCCACTATCCCGACGACGCTCTCGAGGGAGAAGTAGAAGCGGTGATGGTAGACGTTCATCTCGCTACGGATCAATATCGCCCAGACGCCCCCCCCGTAACGAGAAGACGGGTGGTCGACATGCTGGCGGTGGCTCTTCGGAGTCACGAAATTCTAATCGCCACAAAAGACACCGACCCTCTGGGTCTCCTATTAAACGGAGACGTTCTAGATCCCCTGGTCATTCTACTAACAGGCACTCGTCGAAAAAGACACGGAGGCCGAGGTCCCCCCCAAGATCTCGATCGGTGGCTAGACGTGGTAAAAGAGATGGTTCGGCTTCGCCAAGACCATTATATTCACCACCACCTAGGAAGCATAAACTTCCCAATCGGGGTCTTGATAATCGGGATAGATCTATGTCAAGTTCTCCTAGACGCTCACCCCGTGACTTTCGGTTTAGATCTCCTATCCATAGATCGATTCGAGGCTCGCCGCTGCCCTCATCCAGGCGTCATTCACCACCTCCTCCATTAAGGGGACGCTCGGTATCCCCTATGCCACCACCACCACCGAGGGGACGGCGTGGTTTCCGACGAAATTCCCGGTCACCACCGCCAACTGGGCGTGGCCGGCGTCAATTCTCTTCACAACGGTCTCCCCAGCGTCACCCTAATCGATCGCCTAAGTTTCGGTCACCATCTCGTCCGCAGTCACCTCCAGAAAAAAGACAATCAGCAACTCCACCTCCCATTCTAGACCATAGCCCTCGGCCGAAAGCATCTTATCCGCACGGCTCTCACGCTGGCGAGTTGGAAGAACATCGCACAGTTGTAGATTCCAGGCCGCGCGACCGGTCGTCAGTATCCAATAATGACTCCAGAGGTGGAATTGTTTCAGCGCCAGACCAGCCGAGCCCCGATGCACCCGAAGGTCAAGATCCTCTTGGGGAGTCTTCCAAGACTCTCCCTCTAGAGCAAAATACTCAGCAACTAACTCCCCCAACAGCACCGCAGACCAATGATGGTCCCTACGTAAATCCGGAACGCCAGAAAAATATTCTCGCGGACGATGCTCCAGGCTTCGGGAGGGGTCGGAGGTTTTCAAGAGAACGTCCAGCAGGGTATGTCACCTTTGATCTTTAATTATCTTATTCACAGTTCTAAATGTATCGAAGTCCCTCGCGAGGTGGTTATCATTATCAGGATGGCCCTCCCCATGGTGGTCGGCGTGGATCACAACATCCAGATTATCATGCTCCGTTTACTAGCCGTGGTTCTCGTCAGGGTCAGTTTTCACCAGAGAGACGTCAGTCATTTGAAGAGCGTAGGTCGGGCCGTCGCTTTGGAGGAAGAGGTCATAGAGGACGGGGGCGCGGTGGAGGTGGAGGTCTTCATGATGATGGAGGAGTGGGAAGAGGAAGGAATCGGTTTGATTCACATGAACAACAACCGCCAACACATCCTCGCCAAAGCCGTCCTACCACGCCAGAGGATTCTAGGCGCCCTGGCTCTAAGTCCAAAGATGGGCCACGAGAAGTTCATCACGAGAAGGAGGGTGATAATGGCAATTTGTCGAATTCTAGGAACAGCTCTGTAACCCGTGAGTCAAACTCGCAAGCTGATCATGAGATGCCTCCGCCTTCCTGGCCCGCCTCCAAGAACAGTCCGGAGCCTCCTCTTCAGGATTCTCGTCCTTTTAAACTCATATCTGGTGGCCCAAATGCAAATCGTGGATCCGCTTCAACTAGTGAAAGCAAGGGTGGAAGCAGTTTTCGACCCTTCGCCCTTCATCCTCCCAAAAATAGGAGGCCACCATCAGGGGCCCCCGGTGCCTCGCGGGAGCAACCCACAGGAGGGCAGCCGAGGGGATCTGGCGTCAATAACATTCCTTTAGGGAAGAATGTTGAAGCACTCAAGAAGTCTGTAAAACGAGAGGCACCATTACCATCGACCCTATCGACGAATGATTACCGGGAGAAAGGAAAAGCACCTCAAGTTCCGGAGACACCCAAGGCTCACACTGTTGTTCGCCCACAACCTCCCCCTCCCAAAGAGTCAATTTACACCCGGTTGAGTATGGTCGGGGAAGGCACTTACGGGTAAGAACATATTGGTTATATCATTATTATTTTCATTACTAATTTGACTTTCTACAGCAAGGTGTATAAGGCGTCCAATAGTGTTACAAAGGAGTTGGTTGCTCTCAAGCGTATTCGTATGGAGAGCGAGAGAGATGGCGTATGTTCTATGTCTGAAGCCTTTTTTTTTTCTGCTCAAATAAGGCTAACTAGCAGATCCTAGTTCCCTATTACAGCGGTGCGAGAGATGAAGCTTTTGCAGGCGTTAAAGCAGGACAATGTGGTCTCCCTTCTAGAAATGATGGTTGAAAAGAGTGGGTTCCTATTCAGTCACAGTATCACCATCTGCTAATCTGACCCAACACTATAGGCGACTTTTACATGGTGTTCGAATATATGGATCATGACCTTACTGGAATCCTCAATCATCCGACATTTAGACTCGAGCTGTGCCATATCAAGCATCTCGCTAAACAATTTTTTGAAGGTTTGGAATACCTTCATCATCGTGGTGTTCTTCATCGTGATATCAAAGGTTCCAATATTTTGCTCAATAACGATGGGCAATTGAAGATCGCCGACTTTGGACTTGCTCGATTTTATACAAAAGCTAGTAAGAAGCAATTGGATTATACTAATCGCATCATCACTCTTTGGTATCGTCCCCCCGAGATTCTTCTCGGGGCCACTGCCTATGGCCCTGCAGTTGATATTTGGAGCGCTGCCTGTGTGTTTGTTGAGCTTTTCACAAGACAACCTGTTTTCACAGGTAAAACTGAGATCGATCAACTGGATACCATCTACAATGTCATGGGTACCCCTAGCGAGAAAATCTGGCCCGGTCTGAAAGAGATGCCATGGTATGGATTACTGAGAACACCTGCGCGGCGCCGACCTAAGTTTCAAGAAAGATATTCAAGGTATGTACCGTGTCTATAAATGTGTTTCAGCTTCGGCTAACAATTTTATAAGCCTTTTACCAGATACTGCTATGGAACTAGCAACACAAATGCTACAATATGACCCTGATAAACGACCTTCAGCCGAAGAGATTCTGAAGCATCAATACTTTTCGGAAGAACCAGCTCCTGCTCCTCCACTTGGGTGGGTTGTCTATCTTTCCCTTTACGCACTTCTTACTAATACCACGTTTATAGTTTGCGCGACCTTAAGGGAGATTGGCACGAGTACGAATCCAAGATTGAGCGTCGGAGAGAACGTGAGATCAACGAAAAGAAGAAGCGGGCTCTGCATGAGGTAGACCGCAGGAAGTGGAAAGAAGCCCAAGCTGAGAAAAAGAGACTAGCGCAACAGGAGTACAATCCTGAACGGCCTATCTCGACCACAGCTTCCAAGCGAAAGCGCGAAGATGGTGATATTGAACCACCTGGGTCTTCTGGTTCAGTCAAGAAACGGGAGGTCGGATCTTGATAACTGTCGGTGGTGTTAGTTAACTTGAGATGTTCGGGTTTGTAATTCTTTTTATTAATTTTTTTTCTTTTTCTTCCTATCCCTCTCTTTATTCCGGCCTTTCTGTCCTTGCATCCTTCTTCACTTAAGCGTGAACAAAGCATAAAATCTGGGACGTGGAAAAAACCTGGCGTTTAGGGATGTTCTTTTTGTCATCGATGATACAACCCATCACCTCCTTTTCTCTCCCTATTTGGCAAAATTATTTTGTGATTAAGTATGTATATAATTTGTCTTCTTGTACTTTCAATGCCACTATAATGTTTCTGCTTTTTCCCTCTTCCTTTTCCTTCCCCCTTTTCCGTTCTTCTGTTGATATTATTTTTTTAACTTCCGTATGATTTTTATTATGTATGAAACGAACATAGCGGTGCGATTGCATGGAAGCTAGTAAATTTAAATGAAATGAAGTCTTTGGGCTCATTAGTATAAGCAATGTATTATACTTTACAGTAACAGCCCACCCGAAAAAGGTAGTGATCCCACACACGTACTAATTATTAACATAATTTGCCTTACTTTGAATCGCATGCATAACGCCGCCCGCACCCTCTAGGAATGTCTATCCTCAATCCGTCGTATAAATAAAGCCAGAAACGAACAAAATGGAAGAAAAAGAAAAAAAATGGAGCGCCTCAAATGAGTATCCCATGATACTCTGCCCTCCGATACTTCTCCACAAGTTGAGGCCACTGCACGACAAACCTATCCGTAAACGCATACAGCAATTTCCCGGACAGTGACAGCGAGCGAACCCGCGCAAACGACTCTACGTAAATAATCCTCGTCCTACAAAGTCCGAGAAACTACATACATACCATCATTAGCCCCAGCCCAACTCGATCAATTCGGAAAAAAAAAAAAAAAAAATGAAACAAACCTTAGAGAAAAAACAGACTCCAACAACCACAACTGCGGACCCAGGTCCATTGCAAACAACCAGATCCGGCAAGCCAACCCGTGCGAACGCGCGAACGCAGCCGGCCAGGCACACGACGCAGGTCCACGGCGTGCTCAGCCAGCTCTGCCCGACCAGCCGCGCGCGCGGGATCTCAAGGATGTCGTAAGGAGCGGAGGTGGAGGTGGAGGTAGAGGCGGATTCGAATGCGGCGGCTTTTTTCGCGGAGAGCGCGTCGCCGCGGGATATCATGTATGTGCGCTTGTAGTGGCGGGAGGTGCTGGAGGAGATTAGGGAGAGCATTTCGGCAGTGTGCCCGCCCGAGCCGAGGATGTAGAGGATGTGTGGCTTTTTTGTAGAAGAGAAGGAGGAGGGGCGGCGGGTGCGGGTTATGGAGG